>PVKU01009722.1:0-58956 GCA_004027475.1 Anoura caudifer
GCATAGATGGTAGGTAGAAAATAGACAGGGGGAGGGCAAGAATAGTGTGGGAAATGTAGAAGCTAAAGAACTTATGACACATGGGCATGAACTAAAGGGGGGAATGTGGGTGGGAGGGGTGTGCAGGGTGGAGGGTAATGAAGGGGGGAAAATGGGACAACTGTAATAGCATAATCAATAAAATATAATAAAAAAAAAAGAAAAAAAAAAGATTTAACTCTTAATCACCTGCAACAACTCCTAGGAGCAATCAACTAGGTGTCACCCAGCCTTGGAATACCTACCCAACAGTTAACTCCTTTATTTAACACCCTTACAAGGGACTCTGATCTCAATTCCCCCAGAGAATTATCCCCCAAGGCTTTGCAAGAATTGACTATAGTAAATCAACATATTCAGCAGTGGCAACTAACTAGAATTGATCCACAGTCTCCTGTCTAGTTTTTCTGCTTCTACACCTCAGGCACTCCAACGAGTCTTATGGTACTACTGTTACTCAAGTTAGCTATGATAGAGTGGCTTTTCCTGTCACATCAGCCACAATGCACTATTACCACCTATATAACTGTGCTGTGCCATCTTATTATAAAAGGGTGTGAGTGAACACAGCAGTTACTTCGATATGATCCACCTTTATTCATGTTCCCTTAACTCAGGTTTATTTACAACAATTAACAGCTCAATCTTTAGAATTTCATTGTGCCATAGCTGACTTTGTAGGAGGACTAGAAATTAATCTGCCCTCGGATTGCTTCAAAGCATTCCATTCCTTCAAATAAGGTTAACAGAAAAGTCAGCCCAACACCAATAACTGGGGTGAGAACTATATTTCTTGATGGGTCTGGAAAGACCAGACAGGCCACCATTGCCTGGCAAGAGGGCAAAAACTGGAAAAACTTTGTCTCCTCAGGACACCCCTTTACTCAAAGGGCCAAGCTTTTTGCTGCAATCAGCCCTATGGCAATGGCCCCCAGAAGCTCTGAGTATAGTCTGTGACTCAGGATATACTGTTTATACTATTCTGCATCTAGATCAGGCATTAATTAAAACTTATATTGACTCCAATCCACTTATTTTTAACCCTAGAATCTCTCCTTGACAAGCGAGAACACCCCCTCTTCATTACTTATATGTGATCCCATTCGGGCTTGCCTGGCTTCTTGGTGGATGGTAATATTAGGCAGATGCCTTAGTTCATGTCCTTACTGCCTTCCAGCAGTCAATAGCTTCTCACCAGTTATTTTATCAAAATAGCTAGTCACTCTGAAAGCAATTTAACATTCCTTGCTCCGAAGCTAAGCAAATTATTAAAGAATGTCCTGACTAGCCAAGCTCTTGTAAAGGCACCTCCATCTATGGGAGTTAATCTTCAAGGACTAGGTTCTCAAATAATTTGGCAAGCAGATGTTACTCATTACTCTCCCTTTGGAAAATTCAAATACACTCATGTGTCTATCAATACTTATTCCAGTGCCTTACATGCATCTGCTTTAACAGGAGAGTCTGCAAAAAAAAACATACAAGCCCATTGGTTTGAGGCCTTTAGTCATTTAGGATGGCCTCAGCAAATTAAAACTGTTAATGACCCAAGGTACCTTGCCCATTCTACTCAGGTTTTCCTTCAATGTTGGAAAATCCAACATAAAACAGGAATACCTTACAATCCAACTGGTCAGGCAGTTGTAGAATGGGCTCATCATACCTTAAATTTTTTTTTTCTTAAAAAGCAAAAAAGGAGCAGTCATGAGTCCTCTCCAAAAAATTTGACTGTTAGCTATGTTTACCTATAATTTTCTAAATTGTGATGTATCACTCTGTACTCCAATCAAGAAGGATTTTCAGACAAAAGACTCAAAACTGCCTTACCCTCAGGTTTTATATAGGGATCTGCTGGGAGATGGCTCTTGGCAAGGCCCTGTAGATCTCTTAGCATGGGGAAGAGGGTATGCATTTGTTTCCATTCCTACAGGTCCTGTCTGGCTACCAGCCAAAAGAGAAAAGCCTTAGCATGAGCAGGATAGAAGTCAAGCTCACTACCTGGAGGCAAGAACCAATTAACTAACAGGCCAAGTGGCCCAGCTGACAATGAATAGCCAAAAGGAACACAGACACCCACAGTATCACATGTAGGTCTGGGCCCACCAATGGAGGAGGATGGGGCCTGCCCCAATGACAGGAGCGAAGGCTCAGATGCCTCCTGCAGAGGGCAACAACCCCATAATGTTCCCTTTAGGCATGCCCGCACTACATGGGGGGACATCAAGGTTTTTAATGCTTGAGCCAAGGAAATTCTTGCTGAAACAAACATAGAAGACACACCAGAAAACAGGTTTATCACTTGCCTAGCAATGCTGTCAGCCAATTTAGTTAAAACTGTGCTTTTAATTGCCATTATACTTTGCCTAGTGGAGCAGGGCCTAGCTACTGAGGTTAATTCCTCTTATATCTATTGGTGCCACATTACTGATCCACCGGTATTTAAGCTACATACATGGTGGAATGCTGAACCTCCTTGTTCCACTAACGATACTCAGTGGACTGGAGGATGTGGATGCCCCCTAATGGTCCACCAGAAGAAAACAAACACTGGATACCAGTGCCAAAAGATAGTTTATGTTGCTGAATACTTACCAGTTTTTCTGTCCTTCTTAACACTTTGTGCTTACCTTTAAAAGAGCAACTTTATGCTGCAACCAAGGAGCAGTGAAGTGATTACTATCAGCTTTCCATCGTAGCCACAGTTGGTCTGTGTGCACAACAGGGAGTTTACCATACTTTCAATCCCACTCTGGTTCTTCCTTGTACCTTAGACACTAGCCGTGAAGACTCAGTCTTCTGATCTTTATGCCAAGGACTGAATGCCACTATTGTTTTTCTCCCTAAAAGTCCTCCTGTAGTGGAGAATTGGGGGACTAAGTGGAGAATATTAGCTAAGCCTGACACAACAATAGTTACGGCTCAGCCTCAACACCTATATACTAATATGTGGTGGGAGGGGCCAGGCACCAGGGCACCTATTATCAGAATTGTTTCTTCTAACCACACTAGTCTGTGGCATTATAACTCTTGGAAAATGGCCTTGCCTTTTATTTCTAGGAAGCATCTATATGCAAAAATTGGATGTGACCCTAAAGGTGTTCTGGGATGTTTCTACCAGACTGAACCTCTGGAACAGTATTGGGTCATGGTTTGTACCTCTCAGACCTACTTGTTTTTAGCAACCCCAGGGACAGCTCAGGTCTTTTACAGTGAATCAGCAAAAATTTATTCTCTGCCTGCCCCTGCAGGTTCTGTATATGCTGGCTGCCTTACCCATCTCAATATTACTTATTTAGGCCTCACTATGGTTTATATAGTTAGAAGACAAACTCAAGTATGAGTGCCAGTTGATGTAACCAGAGAATGGGAGGATCCCAATGACATAACAGTGCTTAACAATGTGCTGTCCTCCTTATGAGTCTGATGGTCCATCAGCACCCTAATTGCGTTCATTGTCTCTGCTATAGTTGTCACAGCTACTGCTGTCATGGCAGCTGCTGCCCTCATTGACTCAGTTCAGACTGTTCATACTGTTGATGTTCTCTTAACCAATGCTACTTCAGAAATGCTTCAATGGGCCCAGATTGATCAAGAGATTCTGACTCACCTTTCTGTGTTTGAATCAGTGCTCCACTGGATTGGCAAGCACCAAGACACACTAGTGACCCTCCAACAACTGACCTGTGATCCTGGATTCTCCAAGCTGTGCATCACTCTGCTCCAGTGAAACTCCAGCCAACACTCCTGAAGTGAAATTCAACATCACCTAAGAGGGGCTTTTTCTACAAATTTAAAGGGACAAATTGATAAATTGCAGCTAGAGCTGCATCAGCAGTTACAGGACATTCAATGCTTGACCAAGCAGGAGGTTTTCCAAACCCTCCGTAATAATCTCATTTGGCTAAACCCGAAAATTTGATTTGGTGTACTTAACCTGAGAGTGTGGGTCCTTGGAGCTGCTCGTTGTTTATTGATTCTAATAATACTTTGTGTACTTCACTGCATTTGCAAATTATTTTCCCAGGGTCGTGTGAGAGACCAGGAAGTAACAAGGTTTTAGGCCTTGCTTTCATAGTGGTCCTAACTAAAAACAAGAGGGGAATTATAGGGAACCAATCAGCATGGCAATGGCGAATGTAGTCCAGCACCGAATCAGAAAACTGAGCGGGCATGAGGTGGCACACAGGACCTAGGCATGCAGACTGGCTTTCCCATAGGGAACCAGGCTGGCATTGTACCTAGGCTGCTTTAAGGCTTGCTTTTGCTAAAACTCCCTCACAATGAATTAAAACTGCAGATGTTTAATGTACATCTCTGAAGAAACTCCGTAAAGTCTGTGTTAAGCTGTCCCAAGAACAGAATGTAAACAGATCAATCACTTTTATCATTCTCTTGCATTTGCAACATTTTTTCTTTGTTATCTGTAAGAAATAATCACTTAAAGTAAACCTAAGTATAATGAATGAGAACCTTCTTTGATGTAATGCAACTGGAAAGCAATAAAAGCCTGTCCAGGCAAGGGTTGAGGCATGCTCTCTCTCTCAGAGAGCGGCCGCGCCTTCTTTTTTTCTCCACAGGACTTCTGCAGTTCATGTGAATTTGTTTGTCACATCCACAATACACAGATTCCACTGGCCAGAGTCTGCATCACATTGCTACCTAATCTCAATACTTTTGCCAGAGGAACCTGGGAATAACTTCTGAATAGAAAGCTCCTGACAGCCACTAATTGATAAATCAACAGTGGTACATGAGATCTAAGTATATTTTCCATCTATATTGCAATTATTAGAGCAACTACAGCCCCAGATTTCATGAGGCCTGAAAGAGAACGTTGTCTGTGTTGATCTTTCTACCTCAATCCCCAGTGCCACTCTATTGCCCACAGACGCTGCCTTTGGCCGTGAAATTAAGAACAAAATCATCTTACTTGTGTAAGTCTGCTACATGAATTCATAGTGATTGATACAGCCTTCCCAACCATGCTTCTGACTTACATTTTGTGGTTAACCCATCATGACCCATAATGATGCCCTTAAGGTAATGTAACACACAGCTAGCACCACTGTCCTGACGACCCATGTTTTAATTTTCTAGGGCCATTCTGCATTCCATTCATAATATTTTCCATTTTTCTAAGGAGATTCAATTTTCCATTTTTCTAAGAGATCCTGGGAGAATCATTATTTTAAAAAGTTATTACCTTCTTAATAATTCTTCATACAAAGTATTCTAGAGACTGGTTGCAATGGCACCTTTCCAACTGAATGTATAGATCAGAAGATTCACCTTACTTTTAATGAAGTAAAATGAAGACAACTGTACTTGAACAATTATATTAAAAATAAATAAACTTAATTTACAAGCTACAAAAAAAATAAAAGAGGTGGAACTCCAGGTGAGTACAGAAAAGTGGACAAATACATTCATTTTCATACCTAACACTCACTAAAATGACAACAAAGCCTTAGAAGTCTTAAAACTCAATGGACAAAGAGAACATGAGATAACAGCAGAAGAGAAATGTCAACAAAAATTTTGTAAGCTGAAAAGCAGATGGACAGGTGGTAACTGACTTAGCAGAGCAGATAATATTGAAACCTAAGCCTGAAACTGGGGATAAGCCCCCCCCCCAAAAAAAGCAAAGCTATCCATGCTGCAGAACCTCAGAAAGTTGGAATTGTTTGCACTATTAACATCTAGGGGCAGGAGTGTTGGTAATACTGAAAGCAGAATGATGGATTGGCAGTTGGTAAGAGGAGTACATAGCCCTTCCTCCTAATATCACTGCGCATGCCACAGAATAATTTCCCTTTCACAATGCATGTAGAATTCTGGACAATTTTTCTTGCTTAAAATGTTTATATGACTAAGAACTTGAGTGAGTTGACACACTAAAAGTGAGGATTTAATGTCTGCATACTAAATAATGCAATCTTTTGTCTCTACCCATTCCTTTTGTATATGCCAAAAATACCAGCAGTCAGGCTTATAACGCTTCATATGAAATTGGAATAGTTCTCTCTGTGGGAACTAAATTCCCCAATAGAAAATACCTAAAAGTACTGACACTTTGGAAAACTTTAGTAAAATAATAGAATCTTCTCAACTTACAGGGAAATGTACCACATAAAAGTGCCTATTCATATACAAAGAACTTCTAATCAGCTTCTTAGTTTCTTACCAGTATATAAGAATGGGCCATGAAAAACAACACATCAAGGAAAAAAAGACAAAAATAATGGAATATAAAAGGTGAATTTTCAGGAAACAGATGTAAAAAACAGAAAAAATTTTAATGTGCATTTCAAAGAAATGAGAATACACAGCATTTGTTAATGATTGGCTACAATAAAAGAATATTCAGAGAACAGGAAAAGTATTTAGGAAGTTTTAAATAATACAAAATATGGAAATGCTGAAATATAAATTGGAAGAAATCTCCCAGAAACTAGGACTATAAAAAAAGAAAATAGGAAGAATTGATGACCAGGGGATCAATCTAAGATGTCCAACGTCTAGATATGGAAACAAGGAAATTATGCAAAAAAAATCAAACAAACCCAGAAGTGCATTAATTTCCCAACTGAAAGGGCCTGCCCAGTATCTAGTACAATAAATAAAAATAGCACACCATAGTGAAATTTCTGAGCACCATGCAATCAAAGTGGCCATTTGACTTAAGAGTAGCACTGGAAGCAAGAAAGCAATGAGCTGATGATTTCAAAAGTGTGATAGCAGAACTCCATACCCAGCAAAACTTAATGGTAGAATAAAGGCATTTTTCAGACATGAAAGGTCTCAGTGAACATTTTGTCTCTCAAATATCCTTGCACAGAAATTTATTGGAGGTTATATTCAATCAAAATAAAGAAATAAACTAAAACAGAGAAAGACTGTATGGAAAATAGTATTGAGCGTTTTCAGGGCTTTCCCCAGGAAGCTGTGAAACCTGCGCAAGGCTCCTTCCTGCTAGCGGTTCAACCAGGTACAAATTATTTTAAAGAGAACATTTTGTAGGAAAAGTTGAATAGGGCTGCTTTGATTAAAGGGTAAAGCACCAAGATTGCTAGACAACAAGAAATTTTTCAAGGTAAGTTTTTCAAAGTGACAAGAGGACACCTAAGGAAATTTTGAAAGGAGGAAAATGTTAGACAATTGTATTTTCACCATCTAAATAGAGAACATCCAATTCAAAATAGTCTTCAAAGTTACATTGGTGGATGGATGACTGAGTGGCAACCACACAGTTTAAATTTATCTAGAAGTCACAGGCAAAGACTGACAGGAAAATGGGGAATTGGGTAAAGTTGGATAAACACCTTTTATCTTTTCCCTGCTTGCACTCAGATTCCTTATGGCAGTGTGCTTCTCTTACCTAGCTTAAACTTATCATTACTTTAAACAGACTTGTCCTCAATATAAACCATATCTTATCTTGCAAACCCATCATCTACATTTATATCAAACCTTAGTTTTGCCAGTCCCTTTTAGCTAATTATCAGAGGTCTGTTAAATAAATCTGTGCAGAGATGTTAAGGACAGATTACAGGTTTATATACTACCCATCCAGATATTTGCATTTCAACAGACTCATAGACACAAAAGAACTAATTTCAAATGAGCTAGAGAAGACAATATTTTTTTGAAGGGAGGAGTCCTCAACTCTCACAACATATGCAACCACCTAATTCACCTAGGGGCAAAACTAGCTGGAAATCTGTGTCTGAGATTTCTGTCAATGAATTTTCTGGTACATTGTTATTCACACAGTCATGGTGAGACTAAACTGACTCCCAAAATAATAAATACTATAGATCATGAAGTAGAAATGCTTTTCATATTATCACATGGTTGTTCTGGCTAAGGGTGAAGGAAGCCTTGATATAATTTTAAACAAGATTCTATATATGATAGAGGTTAATGAACTTGCTACTAAACCATGCCTCAAATTTAAAATACAATATGTTTAGAACTAAAGCACTGGGAGATGATCAAGTCCACTTAAAACTGCTTTATATCAAGATGGTATACTGTAATCTGATATAATGAAATATATCAAAGAAATATAATGTTATTACAATAGAAACCAGAAAGGAATTATATACAATCAACTCATTTATATTGGTGATGCAAATCATGTTAAAACATGTAGGCAAACGTAATTGGAAACATAATCATGTCCAAAATAACAGAGTCCTGTCAGGTCATTCTGAGCAGAAACATACTGGACCATTCCATAACTTTGAAATCTAAGAAAAGTGATAGGGGACTGAGGGATTTCAGTAAACATAGCTAGTACATACCTCATAGTTAGAGCTATCAAATTCACATGTTGAACTTTAGCACAAATCTCACTGCAACTCAGGGGGCATATTTTAATTCTGGTAATAGGATTTACCAAAGTGTTCTGAGGACTTCAGTTAAATAATATCTAAAACAAAGCATAAAATCTAACTGAGGATATAAAGAACATGGAAATAAATACATTAAGATATAGAAAGTGAAGATATTATTTCAATACTTTGCAACGCACAATGGGGTCAGGAACTCACTTTGGTATGCTGGGTACAGTGGCAGGAGCCCAATACTAAATGCCTCAGTCTCTCTGGGGCAGCAGACGATGATGCCATGACATTCCACAAATGTCCTTTCACACGGTAAAAATATTTCTGACAGTCACTCTGCCCAAACCTTCCTATTCATAACACTGCCAGCTGTTCTGTCATTCACAGTGACAGGAAAGGAGAGAGAAAAAGATAATTGTGGTGAAAAGGGTAGTAGGAGTTAAATCACTGCATGACAAACAAGCAAGATGCACCTGAACTACCCATTGTCACACAGATTGCTGAAACACTCCTGTCTCAAAGTGCAAAGGGGAAAAATATTCCATTTGCCTCAGGAAAATGGGTAGTCTCAATATACAAATGATCACAATTCAAAAAAAATGCATGGAATCTAATTAAATCACACTGTAATAAAACTGGTAACTCTTGAAGGGATCTTGGCGGTAGGAACACTTCATCCAGTAACTTTTTTTTTTTTTTGGTGGTGGGGCAAGGTAGCCTAGCTTCATGTTGAAAGTTATTCAAAAGTTCAGTATGTTAAACAATTTTAAAAAGACCTATTTAATTTAGGGGGTCAGCTAGAATTCAGCACTCATTCTCCATAACCACCACAGTCATCTCTAAGATATGCTTAAGGAATTCTAGGACTCTTTACCCCACCCTTGGATAAGGACATTTTCAAGCCCAAGATTATTCAGCCCAAGGACTCTTTTGGTGAGTTAGTGTCAATCCAGATTTTTTACCAATTATCCTAAGCCTAGGAACAATTGCCAGCAACATATTGCCTGCCTTATATTAGGTATCCCTTCTGGTTTCCTCAAATGAGCACTTGACATTATCTCATTTACTTAGCAGTTTCAGCAAATCATAAAAACTTTACCCTAATGAACTACTTAGGAATATATACATGAATGTAAGTTATTTCAAAGTTGTTTTTATAATATCAAACATGGTCAGTCTTAAGTATAAGATATTTGCTACATTATTTGCTTTTATATCCTAAAAAAATTGGTTACCCAACTCAATGAAAACTCTCATAAAACAAAATGTTTGCTTTTTTCTAATTAGCACATAAATTGACATTCTGTGGCATTTTCAGAAAGGATCCATGATGTGAGAACATTACCTTTTTCAGTAGGTATAAAATAGATGTTTATTTAAGGTATTTAATTGTCATTGTAGAAAAAATATTACCAAAATACTGGTTGCATATTTAGTCATAGTAAGCTATGATCTATGTAAAAATATAAGTGTGACTACCTGTGAAGTTTATAGTTTTTATTTACAACAAACCCCAGAGCCTTGTATTTAAGTACTTTTGTTTCAAGAAAAAATACTTGAATAGGTTTCCCTTAGAGCACCTTAATGACTAAAACAATCTCATTGTTTCATTTCAGACTCTGTTAATAAAAGGTGGTAATAGATCAAATCCAGACAGATTTTTCCCCTTGGCATGAACATGTAATAATGATCTCTTTTTTTTTTTAGTTTTTAAAATATTTTTATTGACATATAATTTACATACCATAAAATTCACCAATTCAATTGTTTTTTAGTACATTCATTGTCAAGTACATCACAATTCAAGTTCGCATTTCATCATGGCTCCCAAAAAACATTAATTGTCACAAAAGACCATGTCTTGTCTGATTCCATGTGTAGGAAATGTCCAGGAGGGAAATCTATAAAGACATAAAGTAGGTTAGTGGTTGCTTAGGGTGTGTTTAGGGTGGAGTGAAAAATTTAATAATGGTCTCTTAAGATGCAGAATTGATTTGACTGATTCTGCCTTTGCCTCTACTCTCCTGTGTTCCTTCTGAATGACCCTCACTTGGCCTGTGGTCAGGAACTTTACAACCACAGGAATTAGTTTTCTTTGGAAAATGATTTTTCTTTCTTTCAAATTTATTTTTAAACAGCCTCAGAGAAGTTTGTAGCCCTTCTGCTCTGGGTTCTTTCATTTCATTTTTTTTTTTTTTGAAGCAGAATCAATTTTTTGTATTAGGTCTGTTTATTTTTTAGTCATTTTTATTTAACAGTTGGAGTTGATTGTATTAGTTTCAGGTGTACACCGCAGTACTTAGACATTACATAACTTACTAAGTGATCATCTTGATAAATCTCATACCCATCTGACACCATGAATAGTTATTATATATTATTGACTATATTTTCAATGTTATACTTTACATCTTCATGATTATTGTTACTACAAATTTGCACTTCTTAATCCCTTCATGTTTTTCAACCAACCCATCAAACCCCCTCCCATCTGACAACCATCAAAATATCTGTATCAATGAGTCTGTTTCTGTTCTACTTATTTTTTTCTTAGATTCAATTGTGGATACATAACATGACAATGAACCTATTGCCATTTTATTGCTTTTAAAATTTTTTTCTTTTCTTCTTAAATAAGACCCTTTAACATTTCACATAATACTGCTTTTGTAGTGATGAACTTTTTTAGCTTATTCTTGTCTGGAAAATTCTTTACATGACCTTCTATTCTAAACGATAGGTTTGCTAGGTACAGTAATCTTGGTTGTAGGTCATTGCATTTCATCACTTTGCATATTTCTTGCTAATCCCTTCTGGACTGCAAACTTTCCCTTGAGTAATCAGCTGACAGTCTTATGTGTGTTTTCTTGTGCGTAACTAACTGTTTTTCTCCTGTGGCTTTTAAAATTCTCTCTTTATGTTTAACCTTTTGCATTTTGATTATAATGTGTCTTGGTATAGGTCTCTCTTGGTTTATATTCTTTGAAACTTTCTGCAATTCCTGGACTTATATGTCTATTTTCTTCACCAACTTAGGGAATTCTTCAGTCATTATTTTAAAAAGAGGGTTTCACTTTCCTGCTCTCTCCCTTCTCCTTCTGGCACCATCACAATACAATTGTGTATCAGAGGCTCCTTACACTATCCTCAATTTTTTGGATTTTTTTTTTTGCTGTTCTGATTGAGTGTTTTTTCCTCCTGATATTCTAAATCATTGTTTTTATTCTCAGCTTCATCTGTTTTACTGTTAATACCCTGTAAATTTTTCTTCATTCCAGTTAGTGTAGGCTTCATTTCTGATGGGTTCTTTTTTATGATTTGGGCTCCATGTCATTTTTTTATGCTGTTGAAGTCCCACTAAGTTCATATACTCTTCCCCTAAGTTCCTTGAACATCCTTATAACCAGTGTTTTAGATTCTGCATCTGATAGTTTGCTTGTCTCCATTTCATTTTAGTTCTTTTTCTGGAGTTTTGTTCTGTTCTTTCATTTGGGAGATATTTCTTTGTCTCCTCATTTTGGCAGCCTCCCTGTCTTTGTTTCTGTGTACTAGGAAGAGCTGGTAGGTCTCCCAGGCTGGTTATAGTGCGCTAATATAGTAGGTGTCCAGTAGGGTCCAATGGCACAGCCTTCCCATTCACCACAGATGGGCACTCCAGGTGCACCCCCTACCCCACTGTGTCATCTGTGTACACTTTCCTATTATACTTGAGCCTTGATTGCTGTTGGCATGTCAGTAGGAGGGATTTACCCCCAGGCTTATTGGCTATAAGGAATGGCTCCCCCCACTATGGAGGATCAGCTGTGCAGGGGCCCACTTCATAGAGCAGAACTCACTTCAGTCAGGCTCTGTTGCCTGCTGAGTACACCTCTTGAATGTGTTGCTGTGGAGGTGGTTAAGTGGTGCTTCAACATGTTCCATAGATGTACTATCAAGTGTACTGGCTCTGGGATCTCCTAGGAGGTACAGACCAAGATCTATCATTACCTGTGTTCTGCCCGGGGTCACCCAGCATAAGCAAAAAAGAAATTTTTAGATGGCTGATATTTGTGCTGCACTTGGTGGTGCCCAGAAGAGGCCAAGCTCTGAACCAGAGCCAGTTCACACTAGTGCCAGGCTTGGGGCCACTTAGTGACAGATACTGGGTTCACTGAGTCTAGATGTTCCATGTTTAAGAGATTTTAGGAAAGTCTGATGCATGAGCCAAGACAGACCATTTGTCTGGAAACAGCCTGGGTGGGTCTGCAAGTTGGTATGGCAGGATCTCAGGGAATCACCAAGGAGGGTCTAACAGTGTGAGCCAGTTTAATGGAGGCTTAGATATGGCACCTGCCTTCCTGTTGCCTCTGTGTGGAGAGGGCTCAGAAAAGGAAAAATGGCCTCTGCTAGCACTTCTGTCCAGGAGAAAGTTGTCTTCCACCAGTTCTCACTCTGATGTGGGACAATTCAGTTCCTCCCTGTATGTCTCTGGTGTCTTTCATACTGCTGCCTTAGTGATGGAGCTTAGAGGGAACGAGTCTGGGTAAGTCCATGCCAGGTCCCTTTAAGAGGAACAGCCTGGGACTTAAGGAGCAGTCCATCTCTCTCAGCCTCCATTCCCATTGGTTTTTACAGCCAGAAGTTATGGGAGTTATCTTCTGGGCACTGGAACCTTGGGATGTGGATCTGGTGTGGGGCAGAGACCCCTGGCTCCTCAAGGTGGACCTTTACAGCCAACATATCCTTCCCAATTTTTATCTGCCATGCGTGGGTTTGAGACCAGCTCATTCTGTGTCTCTGCCCCTCCTACCAGTCTCAATGTGGTTTCTTTTTAAA
This sequence comes from Anoura caudifer, assembly GCA_004027475.1. Taxonomy (NCBI): domain Eukaryota; kingdom Metazoa; phylum Chordata; class Mammalia; order Chiroptera; family Phyllostomidae; genus Anoura; species Anoura caudifer. The sequence continues at coordinate 13,203 of PVKU01009722.1, forward strand.
TCCCGAGGTGGCCCTGTCCAGGTGACTCATTTGGTTAAGCATCAACCTAAACATCAAAGGGTTGTGGGTTTGATCCCCGATTAGGGCACATAACTAGGTTGCCAGTTTGATCCCCAGTCCAGGTGCACATGAAATGTAATTAGTTGATCTCTCTCTCTCAAATAAATCTCTCTCTCTCTCTCTCTCTCTCTCTCTCTCTCTCTCTCTGTCTCTATCTCTGTCTCTATCTCTATCTCTCTCCCCCTTTCTCTCTAAAATCAATAGGACATATCCGCAGGTGAAGACAAAAAATAATAATAAAAATAAATAAATTCCTTGTTGTAGGACTTCCATCCAGGTAGTTCTGAGTGATGGTTGTTCTGTAACTTATTTGTATTTTTTATGTGGTTGTGGGAGTTTCCGAGTACCACATTTACCTACTCTAACACCTTGACTACAAGCACATCTGTTTGGTTTTGAAGCAAGGTACCAAAATGGCTGATGGGAGTAGGCATTCACATCCAAAGTTGTCTGAGAATTTTTGTTAGCTCTATGATCCCTATTGATCTCAGTTCCACTACCCCACCCTGGATGGCTCCTGCTACTTCTAAAGGCCATGCAGAGTGTTAAATTCTCAACCCATTTATCCTGCTCAATCAGGATGGTCTTTTACTTTTGGTTCAGTCATGATAAAGTTGACTCATTGTAACCTGAGATTTTATAAAGAAAACTTAACTAAAATAAAATAAAATAAAAATAAAGGAAAATATAGCAAGGGATAATATCTCAGAGCAAATGATTATAACATAAAGTCCACTTTAGATTAGTTTGGCTAGTGCAATTTCAAAAACTATCTCACTTTATTTCCTTCCCCTTATTCTTTCTAGGACAAAAATAGTAAGCTTCAAAAACCCACTCAGACTTTTAATATAAAGTAGATTTTAGTTGACATCACTTTCATGTGAGCAGAATCCTTGGTTTCTCTTAAAACTTATTTCTATTATTTTCTGGACAGTAGTCCTCATCTCATCCTCTCTGACACTTGCTTATGCTAAACTTCCACTTGGAAGATGCTTGAACTCTTCTGAGTCTTACACCACTCAGGCCTTACCTAGTTCTTGGTGCTTTCCAAGGGAAAGTGAATTCATATTAGGTCTCAAAGATTTCTTCTTCAGCTGTAGGTTATCAATCATTGATCTTTCTGTTACCTCTTTCACAGATATCCTTAGAGACTTCTCTGACTATAGTTTCCTAACTAATTTCTTTCATTCTTGTTTACTTTTTTAAGATATTCACTAACTGGTTGACTTCTCCACTTAGTAATCTAGTCACATTATCTCCTGAATATTATCAGAGACTAATTACCTCTACCCTTTGAAAGGAGCTCCATGATCTTTTGGGATACCCACTAAGTTCATTTGTTCTCAATTCATTTGAAGAGTAGAGATCATTGGCATGTCATTGGCCCAGTGGATGGTTAAGCCATTACATGTTACTTGGTTTCTTCCTGTCCCCAGAAGGCAATATTCCTGAAACCATAACCACAGTATTATGATACCAAAATTTTTTTTACATGCCCGTTAAACCTAACAATTTCTAAAAATGTTAATATTGCTTTATAACCATATTTGTCATTCTACTGAAATTATAAAAAGTCACCTAAGCATTTGCTCATTCAGTCTATTTTTGTTAACACATAAATAGCTAGATTGTAAAAAGAAGCTTGTGATGAAAATCCATACAGAGAGAGTTGGCTAGTGTCACTGGGTATCATAGAAATCCCTTCTCAAATCTTTGATCCATTCTTTCCTTGGATAGGTTCTGCACAACTGAATTCATAGTTAATTGGTCAAAAATTGATGGTGCCCCTCAATACTTATTCACAAATATACATAAACAAAATATAAATAATATATAATGTAATAATACATGATACATAATACATAATATATAATATATAAATAATATATAAAATATAAATAATAATAATTAAGTATATAATATATACTTAATTTTAAAACTGAAGCTGGTTAAAAATGCAACTTTCAGTAAACTATTATGTTTAACATATCTCATAGGCAAATATAAAAAAGCATATTGTCACATTTTATTAACTTATGAAATACTATAAAACATGTACATAATTATCTCTTTGTATTTATTGCCATGTTATTGTTCATATTTTTAATCTTCTTCTTACAAAAGACCCTTTGGACCCTTTGACATTTCATACAATACTGCTTTGTTTGATGAACTCCTTTAGGTTTTCTCATCTCAGAAGCTACTTATGTGTCTTTCAATTCTAGATTATATCTTTGCTGCATTGATAGAGTAATCTTCATTGCAGGTTCTTGCTTTTCATCACCTTGGATATTTCTTGCCAAAGCCTGCTAGCCTATTAAGTTTCTTTTGAGAAATAAGCTGACAGTCTTATGGGGGCTCCTTTGTATATAAATAACTGCTTTTAAGATTCTCCCTTTGTCTTTAATCTTTGGTATTTTAATTATGATGTGTCTTCAAGTGGGCCTCTTTAGGTCCATCTTCTTTGGGGCACTCTCTGCTCCTGGACTTATATGTCTATTTCCTTCACCAAATTAAGGAAATTTTTTCATTATTTTTTCAAATAGGTTTCCTATTTCTTGGTCTTTGTCTTCTCAGCACCCATATGATGCAAATGTTGGTATGTTTGATGTTGTCCCAGAGGCTCCTTACACTATCCTCATGTTTTTAGATTCTTTTCTCTTATTGCTGTTCTGACTGGTTGTTTTTTGCTCCCTCATATTCCAAATAATTGATTTGAATGTCAGCTTTATCCACTCTACTGTTGATTCCCTGTAACTTGTTCTTTATTTCAATTAGTGTATCCTTCATTGCTGACTGTATCTTTTTTATGCTGTTGAAGTTCTCACTAAGTTCCTTGAATATCCTTATAACCAGTGATTTGAACTCTGCATCTGATAGACTGTTTAGCTCCATTTTGTTTAGCTCTTTTTCTGGAGTTTTGTTCTGTTCTTGCATTTGGGGCCATGTTTCTTTGTCTCTCATTTTGGCAGCCTCCTTGTGTTTGTTTGTATGTATTAGATAGAGAGCTACTATATATCCCAGGCTTGATAGGGTAGCTTAATGTGGTATGTGTCCTGTAGGATCCAGTGACACAGCCTCTATTACCCAAGGTGGTATCCAAGCTGTGCCCACTGTGTGAGCTTTCTATACCCTCCTCTTGTATTTGAGCCTTGATTGTTGTTGGCATATCATAGGTCAGCCACCACCTGTGTTTTGTCCAGGGTTACACAGCATTAGCTACAAAGCAGTCTTCAGATGTCTACTGCATATTCTGGGCTTGGAGGTGCCCAGGAGAGGGCAAGCTGTGAACCAAGACCAGCTGCTATTAGTGCTGGGCCTTGGGCAACTTAGGGAGAATTACAGGGCTTGCTGAAACCAGGGGTTCATGAAACCAGGTGCCGCTTGTTTGAGAGAATTTAGGAAAATTTGAAGCATGGGCCAAAACAAGCCATACATATGGAAAAGGCATTCAAAACAGCTTGGGCGGGCTTGAAAGCTGGGCAAGGTAGAGCCTCAGGGAATCACCAGAGTGGGAAAACAGTGTGAGCCAGGTTGATGGAGTCTCAGATACAGCCTCTGCCTGCCAGCTCTGTGGATTGAGGATTCAGGAAAAGAACAATGACATCTTCTAGCTCTTCTGTCTAGAAGAACACTGACCCCCAGCTCTCCCCTTAATGCCAGATAATTCAGCTCTTCCTTGAATATGTCTAATGCTTTTCAATCTGCTACCCCCATGCCAGAACTCAGAGGGAGTTAGTCTGTGTAAGACCATCTGCAGGCCTTTTAAGAGGAACTGTCTCATATTCCAGCAGTTTCTGTCTTCCACAGCCTTAATCCCTTCTGGTTTTTACATCCAAAAGTTATGGAGACTTCTCTTCCTGGCACTGGAACCCAGGGCTGGGGATCCTGGTATGGGCCTGGAACTCCTCTGTGTTGCAACTGATCAAGGCCAGGAAGATCCACTATTGCATCCATAGATGGAAAAAAATGCACAGAACCGTGCGGATTTTTGGCATGCCCTTATTCACCTGTGGGCAAGCCATGTATGCCAAAAGCTACATGCTTAACTGGTGGGAAGCTCCTACCTGTTTAAGTACTAGAGAGGAACAAAGCCAGAAAACTGGCAAAACCTTATACAATATAACATAGTTCTGCACATGTGAACCCACTTTACGTTATGGTAACAGTTTATTGGACTCAGTCTCAAGGCTGTGAGAACACTGGTTATCAGGCCCCTCCAAGGCTATGGGAACACTGCTTGTCTTAGTTACCCAGACACCTGGGTGAGGAAGCCAGACTTCCTCCACTTACCCTACAATCCACCCCTTCTGGGTTCCTCGACTTACAATCTATGTGAGGTTGTTTTCCGTGAGGTCCCTTGGCAAGGAGGGCAGAGCCCAATACCTATAACCCACAACAGCAGTAGAGGCTACAGCAACAAGCAAGGACACACAAGTGCTGCTGCCCAGGACAGCAAGAACCCACTGCCATTCAGTACTCAGGAATGCCCACCAATCCTGCAAAGGATCGCCTGTTAGGCTTTCAATGGCATGGGTCTCAGAAGCTAATGCCCACAAGGCTTGACTAACATTGTGGTGGACATCAGGAACACATACATAGCAATCTGACTCTACTAGGCCAAATACCCCACCTTGGGATGCAGTAAGCATTATCTAAAGCCATATGATTCTGCAAGGCTACTTTTCTTTGTTGTTGTTGTTGTTGTTGTTGTTTTTAAATATATTTTATTGATTATGCTATTACAGTTGTCCCATTTTTTCCTCATCATTCCCCTCCACCCTGCACACCCCCTCCCACCCACATTCCCCCCTTTAGTTCATGTTCATGTGTCATAAGTTCTTTAGCTTCTACATTTCCCACACTATTCTTGCCCTCGCCCTGTCTATTTTCTACCTACCGTCTATACTACTTATTCTCTGTGCCTTGTCCCCCCTCTCCTCCTCCCACTCCCCTGTTGCTAACCCTCCCTGTGATCTCCATTTCTGTGTTTCTGCTCCTGTTCTAGCTGTTTGCTTAATTTGCTTTTGTTTTAGGTGTGGTTGTTAATACCTGTGAGTTTGCTGTCTTTTTACTGTCATATTTTTATCTTCTTTTTCTTAGATAAGTCCCTTTAACATTTCATATAATAAGGGCTTGGTGATGATGAACTCCTCTAATGTTACCTTATCTGAGAAGCACTTTATCTGCCCTTCCATTCTAAATGACAGCTTTGCTGGATAGAGCAATCTTGGATGTGGATCCTTGACTTTCATGAGTTGGAATACTTCTTTCCAGCCCCTTCTTGCCTGGAAGGTCTCTTTTTAGAAATCAGCTGACAGTCTGATGGGAACTCCTTTGTAAGTGACTGTCCCCTTATCCCTTGCTGCTTCTAGAATTCTCTCCTTCCTTTTAATATTGGCTAATGTAATTATGATGTGCCTTGGTGTGTTCCTCCTTGGGTCCAACTTCTTTGGGTCTCCCTGAGCTTCCTGGACTTCCTGGAAGTCTATTTCCTTTGCCAGCTTGAGGAAGTTCTCCTTTATTATTTGTTGAAATAAGTTTTCCACTTGTTGCTCTTCCTCTTCCCCTTCTGGTACCCCTATAATTCAGATATTGGGACATTTAAAGATGTCCTGGAGGTTCCTAAGCCTCTCCTCATTCTTTTGAATTCTTGTTTCTTCCTTGTTTTCTGCTTGGTTGTTTCTTTCTTCCTTCTGGTCCACTCCATCGATTTGAGTCCCAGTTTTCCTCCCATCACTATTGGTTCCCTGTGCGTTTTTCTTCATTTCACTTATTGTAGCCTTCATTTTTCCATCTAATTTGTGAGCAAAATCAACCAATTCTGTGAGCATCCTCATCACTAGGACTTTGAACTGTGCATCTGATAGGTTGGCTATCTCTTCATTGCTTAGATGAATTGGCTCTGGGGCTTTGATTTGTTCTCTGGTTTGAGCCATTTTTGTTTCTGTTTTGTTTGTTTGTTTTGGTCTAGTCGTGGCTGTTACGTAGTGAGGGGTGGAGCCTTAGGTGTTCCCCAGGGTGGGGCAGCCCAGTCAGTGGGTAGTGACGCTGTATGTGGGGGTGGGGTCTGAGAGGAAACAATGGCGCTTGCTCTGCTTACTCTCAGATTCCAGTCCCTTCTGCTGCTTCCCCTTCGCCTGGATTATCTGTGCGTGATTGTGGGACCACCTGGTCTGCCAGCCGCCTTGCAGGGCCTCACTGGATCTGCACAGTTGCCACCCCATGCCCGGGGTCTGCTAGCTGCCGCCTGTGCCCCCGGGGTCTGTTAGCCACCTCCTGTGTGCCTGAGATCTGCCAGCCGCTGCTGCCTGCGTGCCGGTCCTCACCTCCACTTTTTCCTGCCATGACTCCACCCCTCTTACCGGTCTGGATGAATGGTTGTTGGACTTCCATACAGTTCATTTTTCTATGAGTTCTGGTTGTTTTCTTGTTTCTAAATCTTTGTTGTCCTTAATTTTGGTTGTGAGAGGAGGCACAGTGTGTCCACCTACACCTCCATCTTGGCTGGAAGCTACTTTTCTTAATTAATACACTTCTTCATTTAACAAGCTTATAGAATAACATATCATTCAATGCATGAGCAATGTGCAAAGCTAAAGCAGCAATCTCAGTCTCAGTGACTATGAAAGCAGCTTGAGGAGAACAAACATCTAATGGACAATACCATCAGGTAGTACGCTTTACCTGGTTTCATGCTTTGAACACTTCCCAGTTTGTTGGCTGAATTCCAAGAGTTTTTGAACTCAAGCAGTCAAATAAGGCCATCCCCCAAGTACAATGACCATTACAATTTCCAGGCAGGTAAGGCCACCCATGTGAGCCACACACCCAGAAGGCTTCAATGGGAACTCCAGTGGGAGTGCTTTGCTCCTTGGAATGCTTGTTTTGAGGTTGGGGTCCAATCCCAGTTCGCCCCCCTTTTCACCAAGGCATATAAAGGAAGAACAATCTGGGCTAGGTGGGACACAAATGCTTTCCAATACCCCAACAGGCCCAAAAATGTCTGGAGCTGTTTCACAGTGGTAGGGGTCAGATATACCGGAATCTTATCTATCACTGCATCAGGGATGACTTTTGTCTTACCCAATCAGACAACCCCCGAGAATTTGACAGACAATCCAGGCCCCTGCAGCTTGCTTTCATTGACTGCCTGGCCACATGACTTCAGGTGTGACAGCACTTGAGGCACTGAGTTCTCTAATCCTGCAAGAGAATCACTGGTTAGCAAGATAGTATCAATGTAGTGGAACAGGCACACTTCTGTAGGCCATGGCCACTTAGCCAGGTCCTCTGCCCCAAGCCCATGACAGATAGTCAGGCTGTGCAAGTACCCTTGAGGGAGCATGGTAAAAGTCCACTTCTGGCCTTTCCATGTGAAGGCAAACTGATCCTGGCTCTCTGGAGCTAGGTCAATGGAGAAGAAGGCATTTGCCAGGTCAGCTACAAGGTGGTAAGTTCCCAGCTCATTAGTTAACCAGTCCATGATGTCCATCACAGAAGGGACCCCTGCAAGTAAAAGAAGAATGACTTTGTTGAACTCCCTATAATCAACTTTCATTCCCTATGCACCATCTGGCTTTTTTTACTGGCTGCACAGGAAAGTTAAAAGGACTGTGGGCATCCCTGCTTATGTCCACCTTCTCTAACACCCCTATAGTTGTTGTGATTTCCTCATGCCCTCCAGGTAACCAATATTGTTTCACTGCCTTTTCCCTTCTTGGGTGTGGCAATTGCACAGGGGGGTGATTAGGACATGCCCTCAAAAAGGCTTTTGCCACTCACACCTGCAGGCAGAATTCTCTTGCAGCTGGGTGTAGCCGCAGACCCTGCAGTATATCAATACCCAGGATATACTCAGGAATGGGGGAAACATAGACTGTATTCAGGGGGGCAAGGAAAAATGCCCAATACCCAAAGAAAGCTGCACAGCATTCATCCTTACACTCTGTCCCCCATAACCATCAATAGAGACCTCAGACCCTGGAAACTTCTCAGGGTTTCCATGTAAGAGTACATTCAGCTCCTATATCCATAAAAGCTAACACTCACTGTACATTTGCAGGGGACCAGTGAAATAGCTAATTCAACATGTGGCCTCTGGTACCCACCCGTCCCCTGAGGATGAGTCCCTCAGCCTTGATCCTAGCAGAAAGACCAAAGACTACTTCCTCCCTCATCTTGGGAGGTTGATGCATCCAGATGATCTTCCAACTGGATCAAATGGGCTTCTTGGGGCTCTTGGAGCTCTCTAGGCATACTTCCAGCTTTTCCCATCCTCTATACTTCTTTTTCTGGGGCCGCAGGAAGTGTTGGTCAGCTCACAGCTGCTTCCAGAGCTCTAACAGGTATGCCTTCAGCTTCCTGTCAGTCTTCGTGAGATCAACTCTGGCCCCTAAAAGTTCTAACCACATCTGTGTTCTAGGGACCCAAACAGGACCACCAGTTGGTTGGGAAACAGAGAGACTCTGAGTAACTGTGTGCACAGCTTTTTGCTGGTGGCGAGACTCCACCTCTCCCAGAGTACCCACCATAGTCAGGACATCATTTATGTGATGGCCAATGGACACCTGAGAACTTCCATCAGCAAACCAAAAGAGAAGGGGGGAGCGTGCCACTGCACAAGATCTCTCATTCCTGATATAAAACACTCATCATTGGGGCCCTGTGTGTTGGGATTGAACATGGCCCTGCGCATGCCCAACTCCCACAAAATTTGCACCAAGTCTGTGAAAGTCTGCCACTTGCTCACCATATCTGGTACATCACCCACATTTGCCCAGACAGTACAGATAGCTGCCATTGCCAACTCCATCAAGGAATGTAAGCCCTGCCCTGCACTGTCTCTCTAGCTATTCTGCATTTGCTGGTGCAGGGAGGGTTGTATCATGATGGACACTAACTTTTCTACCTCAGCATCAGAACACAAGATGCTATCCACCCCTAGGCCCCACAAGTGCAAGAGCCATGCAGCTCAGGGTTCCCCAGGTCTCTGGTGAAACTGATTCATGAGGTTGACCAGCTCAGCTTAGGTATATGTGTTACAGAACAGAGCCAGGGGGCAGTGAGTGAACGATATACTATTACCAAAAGGACCCCCCTTTTCTCCGGGGGTTCCCACCCCTGGTACTAGGTTCACTTTGCCTGCCACCAGAGTAACGATGTCTCTCAATGCCAGAGATTGGTGAAAAGGAAAGGAATTATTTATTTAAAAGTTATACAGACTTAGAGTAATAACTTAATGTCTTCATTAAAATACTAAAGTTCTTTAGAGTACCCACAAATGCACACAGTCCTTCCTTCTCCCCTTTGCCCAGTCCAGGGTACCATATCTCAGGAAAAGAAGTAGAAGTCCATGATTCAGGCTCCTGGCACCATCAGCTGTGTTGCTGCCATGATCTCCAGTTAATCCAAAGCCATGTGGAACCTTCTCATGGCCCACCAGGAAGAGTTCTTTCACCCATTTTCTTCCAGGCAAAGTCTCTCCTGCTTCCTAAGCCACATGGCAAAAGGGAGCACCCCAGAGCTGCATGGTCCTAACTCTCACCCAAGCTGCGTGGAGATTCTCTACTCTTCCAAAGCCATGTGGTCCTGCCTCTGCCAAGGCTACATGGTGATTACCGTCCTGGTTTGGCTGCTGCACCTAGGTTTAAATCCCCACCAATCTTCCTCTGCAGCCCCATTTCCGACTCCTCCCACAATCAGTTACACCTGCCAGAATTCCTGTATCCTTCCAGCTTTACTGGGCTGCCATATTAAGTCTGGGCAACCATGGCCCCACGGCATGGAGCCAATCATCTTCAAGCTCTCACACAGGTGCTGTAACCAGCGGGAGTTGCCTCCCATTTACATCCTGGATTGAAGTCACTCCTACCCTAATGGCTCAAAGCATGGCCACAGCTATTTAACATATCTATGAAACCAGTTAAAGGCTATAGATATGTTAAATGACCATGCCAGAGGTTAACTGCAAAGTCATTGCTATGCAAAACAGCTCTCAATGGCCCTGCTCCATGTGTCCTAGTCCCCAGCTCAGACTGGTCAGGGTGAAGACATCATATTTTTTTTCTCTAATATTCCCTGGACACCCTGAGTTCTGGACCCCATTACAAATCCCTATTTGGGGCCACCCTCTTGGATGCACCCTGTTAAATATGGCCTATAAGTGGTGTGTTCCACCATTTGCACAGGGCTCACAGGGTTTCCCCCAGGCGCCATGAGCTGTTGGGATTCTATATTCTGTATCACTGTGGGGCGGGCCTTTCATGGATGTGACTATGGGTCAACATCATCTGTCCCCAACTCTGACCCCAACTCCTGATCATCCACTGCAGCAGGAGACAGAGATCTGCATCACTGTTCCACCACTGGCAGTTCTTCTAGGGCACCAATCCTGGCTTCCAGGGTTTCTTCTCATTCTTGGTGCTCATGTCTCTGAGTGCAACCTCTGTCTCAGCTCACAAAGCTGAAAGAAACACCCAGCTCAAGGTCCCTGCGGCTGCGCGGGGTGCTGGGCTGCTCCAGGGTCTCCCCAACCTCCCATAAGGCTTTCTCCACTGTGTTGAGGGTGTCCCTATTATCAGGCCACTCCCATGGAGGGGCCCAGGAGGCAAGAAGTCTCACCACTGATTGCCACAGCCCCCTTGGGCCAGTCCACCCTTCAAGACCTCCCTCGGAGATCCCAGGGTCTCCTCCATTTTCGTATTGTGGAGAATCCTACCACAAACTACACCAATTGTGTTGCAACCAATCAAGGCTAGTCAGATCCACTCTTGCCTCCCATAGACAGAAGAAAATTCACAGAGCCGTGGGGAAGCTTGACATGCCTTTATTCACCTGTTGGCAAGCCATGCATGCCAACAGCTACATACCTAACTAGTGGGAAGCTCCTACCTGTTTAAGTACTAGAGAGGAACAAAGCCAGAAAACTGACAAAACCTTACACAACATAACATAACATAGTTCTGCACATGTGAGCCCACTTTATGTTATGGCAACAGTTTATTGGACTCAGTCTCAAAGCTGTGAGAACACTGATTATCAGGCCCCTCCAAGGCTATGGGAACACTGCTCCTCTTAGTTACCCAGACACCTAGGTGAGGAAGCCAGACTGCCTCCATTTACCCTACACCCTCACTCCTGAGATATACTTCCCAATTTTTAACCACCACATGTGGGTATGGGATCATCTGTTCCATATCACCACCTTTCCTCATCTGTGTCTCTGCCCCTCCTACAAGTCTCAGTGTGGTCTCTTCTTTAATTCTATAGTTGTGGGACTTCCATTCAGCTCAGTTTCTGATGGTTCTGAATGATGGTTGTTTATATCTGTAATTTTGATGTAGTTATGCAAGGAGGCAAGCCATGTTTACCTATACCTCCATCTTGACCAGAAGTCTGTACATAATTCTTTAAAGAGAAATACCATGGTTATAGTGTGGGTACAACAAAACATGGTAGTTTGAGATGATTTTTTTTGCCTTTCAAAGGTTAATTTAATTATTTGGACAAACCTTTCACCAGCCAGAAATTATTGTCCATTTTTTTCCAGTATCAATATTTGTAAATATATATATTTGTCCATTTAAGTATCTATTGTCTGTCTCTCCCAGATTGAAAGCTTCATGAGGGCAGACAATATGCCTATTTTTATTGTAACAATGTAATATATAGTATGGAAACTGGCACATGTTAGGCATTCAATAAACATTTATCCATGAAATAAATGATAAGCAGATAATTTTTTGCCAAAAATTAATTTTATTAAATAGGAAAAATAAGATAAAAGAGAGCCATTTTTAAAGAACCTGATTTTATCCATAGTTATAAACTTTAGTGCAATTATAGAATGTTTTTGAAAGAAATAGATATAATTTTAGATCATACCAACATCAAATATTTCTTGATGCTTTTGATTTGCAAAAAATATACAATATAAGGATTTTTAAAATGCTTTTTCTTCAATTAAGTGCTTATTGGTTGAGAAAAATTGCCTTTTCCTATACAGAACTAATTTCATATATTCTAAATCAATTTTTAAAGGTCCATATTAGGTCCTATATACATTGTAGATTAAAGCAAAGGATCTGAAATTGGATACATTTGGCTAACTTATTTTTAAAATGAAGCCTGCCAATAGATGACTATGATGCTACATTAATAGATGTGGTAATTGTAGTGACTACTCCAAGGAAATTGAATCTTTAAATCACATTTCATAAGATTCTTTAGATTGGAAGGTAGAAATAGTAAAATATTTTCATTATAACATGAAACCTACAGAAAGGAAATCCAGTGGTAGTGCTAATCTTCTAAATATTTCAGGCTCTCTGCCAAAATAAGCAACTCAACCCTTGTTGCATGTACATTCACTAAAGAAGGAGAAGGAAGCTTTAGAAGAAATCCTTGACTATGAAAAATATGCCCACTAACTTTTCCTAGGAGCTTACAGACTGTCAATGACTCTGACTTTCTGGCAGTGTTCCCTTCAAAATAATCCAAGAGCCCAGCAGGAAAGCAACAGCTGCCACAACACAAATCTTTTCATCATTATACTAACACAGGTCCAAAATGTTCATACCTGAACTTGTGTTGAAACATGCTAAGCTCTATATTACAACTTTGGGGCCCTATAGTTTATTATATTTTTTTCAAAAAACTGTTTGTGTACCGGCACCATACTATTTTAGCTATTGTAGTTTTTGAACCAGTTTCTATAATTTGTTAGAGTGAGTTACCTCAATAGTTTTCTTTTTCAGGATATACATGTTTTCCTAGCTATATTTTCTTTAGGATGGAGTTTAAAATCCATCAAAGTATAAAAATAATCTGGGATTTTTACTGTAAATGTTATTAAAATCATGCATTAATTTCAGAGGACTTTAAAAACTTGAAAATTTTTGTGTTCTCATTTATTCATCAAGTGTTTTTGTAAAGTTTTAAAATTTTTTCCATATAGGTCCTGCACATTTATTGTTGAGATTATTCTTAGATAATTTTGATATTTTGATATTACAGCAAATAACCTTCCCACTGTGTTTATTAACTGGTTACTGAAATGTTTAGGAAAACTTGTAAACACTAAGATTTTCATTTTAAATGTATTTAATTTATATTCTCTTGTGTTAGGGAATCATTAAATTGCTGATATTGTGTCTTATGTTTTCCAGTAGTGACACATCTTATTTCTGTTACCTGCTTTATTGAACTGGTTAGGAAACTAAAATAAGTAAATAAATAAATCATAACAATGACAGCAGTTCTTCTTACCTTGTTTTTTATTTGAATAGGAATACATTTATGGTATTTACTGATACATATGATGTTAGCTGTTGATTTAGGATAGATATTTACTCTCTCAGTAAGGAAAATATATGATATTCTTTGTGAATTAACATGTCATCTTTCCTCTTCTAATCTTCTCCATATTGTTGCAAATTTAACACACATAAGGTGGAAGAATCGACTACAATGATTTTTGTATAAAACTGGACTGTCAAGACTTCCGGCCAAGATGGAGGTGTAGACGAACACACTGTGCCTCCTCTCACAACCAAGATTAAGGACAACAAAGATTTTAGAAACAAAAAAACAACCAGAACTCGTAGAAAATTGAACTGTTTGGAAGTCCAACAACCATTCATCCAGACTGGTAAGAGAGGCGGAGTCGTGGCAGGAAAAAGTGGAGGTGCAGACCGGGCAAGCAGGCAGCAGTGGCTGGCAGACCCCAGGTGCACAGGCTGTGGCTGGCAGACCCCGGGCATGGGTGGCAACGGTGCAGACCCAGTGAGTCCACTCAAGGTGGTTGGCAGACCAGGTGGTCCCACATTCATGCACAGATAATCCAGGCGAAGGGGAAACAGCAGAAGGGACTAGAATCTGAGAGTGAGCAGAGCAAGTGCCATTGTTTCCTCTCAGAACCCACCCCCACATACAGCATCACTACCCAGCGGCTGGGCTGCCCCATCCTGGGGAACACCTAAGGCTCCACCCCTCACTACGTAACAGCCATGACTAGACCAAAAAAAAACCAGAAACAAAAATGGCTCAAACCGGAGAACAAATCAAAGCCCCAGAGCCAATTCATCTAAGCAATGAAGAGATAGCCAACCTATCAGATGCACAATTCAAAGCCCTGGTGATCAGGATGCTCACAGAATTGGTTGATTTTGGTCACGAATTAGAGGAAAAAATGAAGGCTACAATAAGTGAAATGAAGAAAAATGCAGGGGAACCAACAGAGATGGGAGGAAAACTGGGACTCAAATCGATGGAGTGGACCAGAAGGAAGAAAGAAACAACAAAACAGAAAACAAGGAAGAAACAAGAATTCAAAAAAATAAGGAGAGGCTTAAGAACCTCCAGGACATCTTTAAACGTCCCAACATCCGAATTATAGGGGTACCAGAAGGGGAAGAGGAAGAGCAACAAGTGGAAAACTTATTTCAACAAATAATAAAGGAGAACTTCCCCAAGCTGCTAAAGGAAATAGACTTCCAGGAAGTCCAGGAAGCTCAGAGAGTCCCAAAGAAATTGAACCAAGGAGGAACACACCAAGGCACATCATAATTACATTAGCCAAGATTAAAGTGAAGGAGAGAATTCTAGAAGCAGCAAGGGATAAGGGGGCAGTCACCTACAAATGAGTTCTCATCAGACTGTCAGCTGATTTCTCAAAAGAGACCTTCCAGGCAAGAAGGGGCTGGAAAGAGGTATTCCAAGTCATGAAAGTCAAGGACCTACATCCAAGATTGCTCTATCCAGCAAAGCTGTCATTTAGAATGGAAGGGAAGATAAAGCGCTTCTCAGATAAGGTCAAGTTAAAGGAGTTCATCATCACCAAGCCTTTATTATATGAAATGTTAAAGGGACTTATAAGAAAAAGGAGATAAGAATATGAACAGTAAAAGACAGCAAACTCACAGGTATTAACAACCAGACCTAAAACAAAAGCCAACTAAGCAAACCACTACAACAGGAGCAGAAACACAGAAATGGAGATCACAGGGAGGGTTAGAAATAGGGGAGTGGGAGGAGGAGAGGGGGGGACAAGGTACATAGAACAAGTAGCACAGACGGTGGGTAGAAAATAGAAAGGGGGAAGGCAAGAGTAGTGTGGGAAATGTAGAAGCTAAAGAACTTATGACACATGGGCATGAACTAAAGGGGGGTATGTGGGTGGCAGGGGGTGTGCAGGGTAGAGGGGAATGATGAGGAAAAATGGGACAACTGTAATAGCATAATCAATAAACTATAATTAAAAAAAGAAAAAAACAATTGTAATGTCAGAACTATTGATTTAAATGGCATTCACTATCATTGTTAATTGAAAATGGTAAGAGAATGACTTTTGAAACATAATTTTCACCTTTCCCCTTATGTAATTTAATTATGAGTGACAGCGTTAAAAAATTATTCCTTTCTAAAAACTAGCGGGGTTGGAAATGGGTGGGAGGTGGGGAGGGCTGGGGCGGTGGGCTGGGATGGAAGTAAAAGACAGAAAACTGTACAAGAACAACAATTAAACTAAAAAAATAAAAATAAAACTGGACTGTCACATTTAAATGTTTTTAAAAACATTTTGAGGGGAAAGGTCAAAATAGTTTGAATTTGACCTTGGATGAAGGTCATATAATGCAATATACAGATGATGTAGCATAGAATTGTACACTTGAAACCTACATAACTTTATTAACCAATGTCACCCCCAATAAATTTAATTTTTAAAAAATTAAAAAGTAGGGCTAATGAAGGTCTGTAGAAGATTGGAAATTATTACACTTGAAACATTATGATAGTGATCACTCTTTCCATGAATGTGAGCCATTTACCTGGAAGAAGTTGAAGTCAAATGAATGAGTTTGTAACTTGCTTTGCACATGTATCATTTTTGTATTAGAAAGCATTTCATTTAGGAGGATAATAAACAAAAAAGAGAGAGAACCAGAAAAGCTTTTTTACTATGAATATTAAAAGAAGGAAGGAAAAAAACTGCCACTGCCCTCTAAATTTTACTAGGAGCACTAAGAAAGTGAGTTGTTTCCATAAAAGATAAACATAGTTAACAGCTTTTGACATATGTAGGAGAGAGAGAGGGCAACACAGCTTGGAGATTTGGCCATTGTTAGTTTGAGGATTGTTAGTTAAAATAGTGGCTTAAGTAAACTGCCAAGCTTTGTCAAGATCAGGGGTGTTGAATCCATGGCCCACGGGCTGCATGCAGCACAGAATGGCTATGAATGTGTCCCAATACAAAATAGTAAATTTACCTAAACCATTATGAGATTTTTGGTGATTACATGTCACAAGGTCATGTAAAATAAATGTATGTATGCTCGTGCTATTTGGATGCATGTGTGGTTTCAGTTTTATAGTGGTGTGCAGCTTTCAGTGTGTTATCTTGCAAGTGCAGACATTAGAATTGACACCATGAGACATTACATGTGCTTGTGGTGACTTAGCAAATCAGCAATTATCAATAATATTTTAACCTACCATTGCAAAGTTACATATTTAGTGTTGTTTAGCAGTCAGGTAAGCATTCTTGTTTGATTATTAAAGATACTTCCACACCTCTGTGGCACCTCACGCTTTACAATTGGCACTCTGCTTCACTCTGCACTGGGAGCCGAGAGAGCTGTGAGAGAGCCCAAATCTTGCTTTCTATTTTCCTGTCAACTAATTTTCATAATAAAAGTCAATAAAATCCTTTATCTATTATTATTTTTAATCCAAGCATGACTTCTACAATATCTCAGAAGAAAAAAAAAGCCCCAAAAGAAATGTTATGGATGAAGGAAGAGTGTTTGGTGAAAAGTAGACAGATAACTACTTATTTGCTGAGGGAATTAGTAAGGCATTCTGCTAAAATTTGTAAGGAATTTCTGCAAGTTTTCAAAGACTATAATTTGAAAAGGCATTATATGCAAAAACAGTCTGCCAAATTCAAAGTATATAAGGATTGTGTCATGAGGACAAAATAGCGGAACTGAAAAGTCTTTCTTCTCAAGAAAAAAATTTTCAAACAGTTACAAGTGAAGCAGAGTCCACTGTAAAGCTTGTTATGTGGTAGCATATTTAATAGCAAAAAATCAAAACCTTTCACTGGTGGTGAGTTTATTAAGTAAGTTATAAAAAGCATGGCAGATGTAATTTGCCCTGAAAAAAAAAAGAGGGGATATTTCTAAAATTAGTTTGTCTCACCAGACTATAGTTATGTGAATTGAAGAAACTGGAAAATCTATTGAAAGCAGTCTGGAGAGTAAAGCTGTTAATTTTAAACTTTATATTTTGGCAATGGATGATAGCACTGATGCTACAGATATGACTCAATGTACCCTTTTTATTAGAAGTATTGATGAATTTAATTATCTCTGAAGAAATGGCTTCTTTAGTGCCATTAAAAGAAACAAATCAAGAGATTTTTTTCTTCTTAACAACTACGTTTTCTGTTTTATTTTTTGTTTTTATTGTCTCACTCTTTTTATTGTTCAAGTACAGTGGTCTCCATTTCCCCCCACCCCAGCCAACCCTATATCCCACCATTGATACTATACTTCTTTGGCTTTGTACATGTGCCCTTTATACATGTTCCTTGACAACCTGTCCCCTCTTTTCCAACTGTTACCCCCTCCCATCTTCTCTCTGATTACTATCAGTTTGTTCTTTATTTCAATGTCTCTGGTTCTATTTGCTTGCTTCTTTGTTTTGTTGATCATATTCTACTTATAAGTGATGATATGGTGTTTTTCTGTCAACACCTGCCTTATTTCATTTAGCATAATGCTCTCCAGATCCATCCATGCTATTGAGAAGGGAAGGAGCTCCTTGTTTCATTCTGTTGCATAGTATTCCATTGTGTAAATGTACAACAGTATTTGATCCACCCATTTACTGATGGGAACTAAGGCTGTTTATAACACTTGGCTATTGTAAATTGTACTGCTATAAACATTGGCATTCACAGGTACATTTGAATTGGTGTTTCAGAATTCTTAGGGTATAATCCCACCAGTGCAATTGCCAGGATAAAAGGTAGCTCCATTTTTAGTTTTTCGAGGAAATTCCAAACTGTTTTTCCACAGTGGCTGCACCATTGTGCATTCCCATCAATAGTGCACAAGAGTTCCCTTTTCTCCATATCCTCTCAATCACTTGTTTGTTGATTTGTTTATGATGCCCATTCTCACTGGTATAAAGTGGTATCTCACTGTGGTTTTAACTTTCATCTCTCTGATGGCTAGTGATGTTGAGCATCCTTTCATATGTCTCTGGGCTTTTTGTATGTCCTCATTGGAGAAGTGTCTCTTCAGGCCTTTTGCCCATTTATCAACAGGGTTGTGTGTCTTCCTGGAGTAGAGTTGTGAGGTCTTTATATATTTTGGAGATCAAACCCTTGTCTGAAGTATCACAGGCAAATATGTTTTCCCATATGGCTGGTTTTCTTTTCAGTTTACTGCTGTTTTCTTTAGCCGTGAAGTAGCTTCTTATTTTGATGAGATCCATCCCGTTTGTTTGTTTTTTCCTTTATATCCCTTGCTCTAAAGGACATAACAGCAAAAATATTGCTGCATAGAATATATGATATTTTTCAGCCTATGTTCTCCTGTAAGACTTTTAAGGTGTCACAACTTATATTTAAGTCTTTTATATGCTTTGAATTTATTTTTCTGTATGGTATAAATTTGTTTTCGAGTTTCACATTTTTCCATGTAGTTGTCCAGCTCTCCCAACACCTTTTGTTGAAGAGGTTATTTTTACCCCATTTCATGCTTCTGCCACCTTTGTTGAAATTTAATTCAACATAGAGACTTAGGTTTATTTCTGGGCACTGTATTCTGTTCCATTAATCTATGTGTCTCTTCTTATGCCAGTACCAGACTGTTTTGATTACAGTAACCTTGTAATATAGTTTGCTATTAGGCATTGTGATCCCTTTTACTTTGTTCTTCTTTCTCAAAATTGCTGTGGCTATTTGGGGTCATTTATGATTCCATATAAATTTTCGAAATATTTGTTCTATATCTGTGAAATATGTCATTGGTACTTTAATAGGGATTGTGTTGTGATGCGGACACCGACTAGCAGTGTCTGCGTCATTATGGATGAAATAAAACATACACACAGACTACCGAGTCTGGTGGAGGAAAAAGGACAACAGCATGGCTTTTCTCTCAAGGGGAGCAAAAGCCATGGCATCTGCCATGACATAGTATTTATTCTATTTCTTCTCACATTACAAGATGGTCCTCACTCACTATCCCCAGTTACAACAAAAGGAGCCAATGCCCCTAATCACATCACAGAAGAAGGGTATTAGCAAATGAAAAGGCAAAAGTGGTTGAGTCAGTTACACTGGCCCTTGCAAGATTTAGCATGGATTTTAAGAAGTTACAGTAAGCATTTGCAGGGTGAGGGAGTTTTCAGCAAAAAGCAGCTTAGGTATATTGCAAATCTGATTACCCGTGAGAGAACCTATCTGTGGGCATCGGTCCTGTGCATCTCTGAGTGGGAGCTGGGCCCATGCCATGCAGAAGGGTCTGCCACAGTGTTGAATGTATAAATTGCTTTGACTAGGATGAACATTTCGATGATGTTAACTCTTCCAATCCATGAACATGGTACATGCTTCCATTTGTTTGTGTCTTCCTTAATTTCTTCTTTCAGTGTTGTGTAGTTTTCTGAGTATAGGACCTTTACCTCTTTTGTTAGGTTTATTCCTAGTTACTTTATTTTTGTTGTTGCTATATCAAATATGATTTTTCTTCCTGATTTCTGATTCTAATATTTCATTGTTGGGTACAAAAATGCCTTCAAATTCTTAACATTGACTTCATATCCCACTGTTTTGCCAAATTCACTTATTAAGTCAGTTAGTTTTTTGGTGGAGTCTATACGATTTTTTTTGTGTACACTATCATGTCATTTGCAACAATGACAATTTTGCTTCCTCCTTTCCAAATTGGATGACTTTTGTTTATTTTTCTTGTCTGATTGTTGTGGCTAGAACTTCCAATACTATGTTGAATAGGACTGGTGAAAGCAGACATCCTTGTCTTGTTCCTGCTCTTGGTGGGAAAACTTTTAGTTTAGGCCCATTGATTATGATGTTGGCCGTAGGTCTCTCATAGATGGCTTTTACTATGATGAGTAATGCTCCCTCTATTCCCACTTTGCTCAGTGTTTTTATCATAAATGGGTGCTGTACCTTATCAAATTCTTTTTCTACACTATTGATATAATCATGTGATTTTTGTCTTTCCTTTTGTTTATGTGGTATATTACATTTATTGATTTGTGAATATTATACCATCCTGGCATCTCAGAAATTAATACAACTTGATCATGGTGTATGATGTTTTTAATGTATTGCTGGATTTGGTTTGCCAATATTTTGTTGAGGATTTTAACCTCTGTGTTCATCAACAGAATTGTCCTGTAGTTTTCTTTCTTTGTTGCCTCTTTATCTGCTTTTGGGATTAGGATGCTGCTGGCTTTGTAAAAAGGATTTGAGAGTCCTTCATCTTCTTGGATATTTTGGAATAGTCTATCCTCAATTACTGCCTCAATTTCTTCAGCTGTTATTGGTCTTCTCAAGCTTTCTGCTTCTTCTTTATTCAGTTTTCAAAGATTATATTTTCCTAGAAATTTGTCCATTTCACCTAGATTTTCAAATTTCTTGGCATGTACTTCTTCAAAGTAATTTCTTACAATACTTTTTATTTCTGTGCTATCAGATATAATGTCTCCACTCTCATTTTTTATTTTATTTGGGTCCTCTCTCTTTTTTTCTTGATGAGCCTGCTTAAAGACTTGTTGATTTTGTTTCTCTTCAAAGAACCAATCAGCTCCTTGATTTATTGATCCTTTGAATTGTGGTTTTGGTCTCTATGTTGTTTAATTCTACTCTTACCTTGGTCATTTCCTTCCTCATACTTGCTCTGGGTTATATTTGTTGTTGTTCCTTGAGTTCTTGTAGGAATGGGGGTACGTTGTTTATCTAAAATGTTTCTACCTTTTTTAGGTAGGCCTGTATTGCTATGAACTTCCCTCTCAAGACTGCCTTCACTGTGTCCCATATGTTTTGGGTTGTTGTGAGCTCATTTTCATTTGTTTCCAGAAACTTTTTGATTTCTTACCTAATTTCATTCTTGACCCATTCATTGTTTAATAGCATGCTATTCATTCTCCATGAGTTTGAGTGTTTTTGACTTTTTTCCTTGAGGTTGGTTTTTAGTTTCAGTCCCTTGTGGTCTCAGAAAATGCTTTCTATGACTTCAATACTCTTGAATTTGTTGAGGCTTGTTTCGTGTCTATCATGTTGTCTATCTTTGAAAATGTTCCATGTGCATTTGAAAAGAGTGTGTAGAATTGAGGGAGTAGATTCCACTTCCCCCTACACCTGGGAGAAAAACCTAGCCAATCTACAAAGGAACAGAGCAAACAGCCAACAGTACCACAGTATATACGGAAACAGGAGAGCAAAAATTGTAGCGGACATTGAAAAACCAGACGTGAGAAAAAAAGAAGAACTGTGAAAAAATCAGAGTTGGAACAAAACAGAGCGCATCCCAACAGCTGAGACAGTGGAAGCTGTGAAAACTAGGATACCTGAAAGAAACTGCACCACTGAAACTCACAAGCATTCTACCACAGAAGTTCACATCACACCATAAACCCAGGGAGCCAAAAACAGATCAAGTTAAGAAGCGGAGGCTAACAAGAAGGGTCTAACAAACAATGGCAAGACAAAGAAACAATCCCAAATGAAAGGAAAGGAGGAACCCCCAGAAAGAATGCTAAATGAAATGGAAGGCACCTAAAGTATCAGATGTTCAGTTCAAAGCAATGGTTATCAGGAAGCTCAGTGAGCTCACAACGAGCTACCAGAAACTACAGGGAAGCTACAATGAACTCACTGCAAAATAAATCAACATGAAAAAGGAAATAGAAAGTATCAACAGAGCCAAGAGGAAATGAAGAATACAATTTCTGAACTGAAGAACACAGTAGAAGAAATGAAAAGCAGAATCGATTAAGCAGAGGATTGGATCAGCAAGTTGGAGGACAAAGTACAAAAAAAGAAAGAGCAAGAAAAGGAAAAGAGGCTCAAAAAGAATGAATAGGGATTAAGAGAAATTCAAGACAATATAAAACATAAAAATATCCATATAATAGGGATACTAGAAGGAGAAGAAGAAGAACAAGGGATAGAAAACCTATTTTAAAAAGTAATGATGGAAAACTTCCCTAATTTGATGAGAGAAAAAGTCACACAAATCCAGGAAACACAGAGAGTCCCAATCAAGAGGAACCCAAAGAGGCCCACTTCAACACATATCATAATTAAAATGGCAAAATCCCAAAACAAAGAGAGAATCTTAAAGGCAGCAAGAGAGAAACAGGAAGTAACATACAAGGGAGCCCCAATAAGGTTAGCAGGTGACTTCTCAATGGAAACGTTCCAAGAAGAAGAGAATGGCAAGAAATATTCCAAGTAAAGAAAACCAAAGGCCTGCAACCAAGACTACTTTACCCAGGAAGGCTTTCAATCAAGATAGAAAGCCAAATGAGGAACTTCCCAGACAAAAGAAGTCTAAAAGAATACACTTCTACTAAACCAGTTCTGCAAAAGATGCTAAAGGGACTGCTTTAAGAAAAGAAAGGAAGAGAGAGAGAGAGAGAGAGAGAGAGAGAGAGAGAGAGAGAGAGGAACACAGGTACAAAAATGGCAATGAATAAGTACCTATCAATAATTTCAATAATAACCTTAAATGTAAATGGATTAAATGCTCCAATCGAAAGACATAGAATAGCTGAATGGATAAGAAAGCATGACCCACATATATGCTGCCTACAAGAGACCCACCTCAGGACAAAAGACCTACACAGACTCAAAGTGAAGGACTGGAAACAGATTTTCCATGCAAACAGACAGGGGAAAAAATCCTGGGTAGCAATACTCATATCAGACAAAATAGATTTCAAAAGAAGAGCCATAAAGAGAGACCCAGAAAGTCACTTCAAAATACCCAAGGGAAGAATCCACCAAGAATCATAAACATTGTAAATATTTCTGCGCCCACCATGGGAGCACATAAATGCTTAAAGAAAATCATAGAGGACTTCAAGAAAGATATTGACAGCAACAATTATACTAGGAGATTTTAACACCCCGCTGTCAAAAATAAACAGATCTTCCAAACAAAATATCAGAAAAGATATTGTGGCATTGATGAATACTTTAGATGAAATGGACTTAACTGATAAATATATAGAGAGCCCTTCATCCCAAATAATCTAATTACACATTCTTTTCAAAAGCACATGAACATTTTCAAAGATAGACCTCATGATAGGACACAAAAAAAGCCTCCACAAATTAAAAAAAAATTGAAATCATATCAAGCATTTTCTATGACCACAAAGGACTGAAACTAGAAACCAACTCCAAAGGAAAAAACCCAAAGCCCTCAAAATTATGGAGATTGAAAAGCATGATATTAAACAATGAATGGGTCAAGAATGAAATTAGGGAAGAAATAAAAAAGTTTCAGAAAAAAATGGAAATGAACTTATAACAATCCAAAACTTATGGGACAAAGCACAGGCAGTCCTCAAAGGGAACTTCATAGTGATGCAGGCCTACCTAAAAAACATAGAAACATTTCAAGCAAACAACTTAACCCTACACCTATAAGAACTTGAGGAACAACAACAAAGACAGCCCAGAGCAAGTAGAAGGAAGGAAATAACCAAGATCGGAGCAGAATTAAATGACATAAAGACTAAAAGCACAATTCTAAGGATCAATGAATCCAGGAACTGGTTCTTTGAAAAGATAAACAAAATTGACAAGCTTTTAAGCAGGCTCATCAAGAAAAAAAGAGAGAGGACCCAAGTAAACACCATCAGAAATGAAAGAGGAGAGATTACAACTGATACCACAGAAATACCAAGGATGTAAGAAACTACTATGAAGAAGTGAATGCCAAAAAATTTGAAAACCTAGGTGAAATGGACAAGTTTCTAGAAAAATGTAATCTTCCAAAATTTAATGAAGAGGAAGCAGAAAGCCTGAACAGACCAATAACAGCAGATGAAATTGAAACAGTAATAAAAAACTCCCGACACACAAAAGCCTCAGACCTGATTGTTCCACAGGAGAATTCTAAAAACATTTAAGGATGAGCTAAACCCTACCCTTCACAGACTATTCCAAAAAATCCAAAATGACGGAAGACTCGCAAACTCTTTTTATGAAGTCGGTGTCATCCTAGTCCCAAAACCAGATAAAGACACAACAAAGAAAGAAAACTTCAGGCCAATATAGCTAATGAACATAGATGCTAAAATCCTCAAAAAATATTAGCAAACTGCATCCAACCATACATTAAAAAGATCGTACAACATGACCAAATGGGATTCATCCCAGGGATGTAAGGATGGTACAATATTCACAAATCAATAAATGCAATACATCACATAAACAAAAGCAAAGAGAAAACTCACACAATTATATCAATAAATGCAGAAAAAGCATTTGATAAGGTACAGCACCCATTATTGATAAAAACACTCAGCAGAGTATGAAGGAATAGAGGGAGCAATCCTCCACATAATAAAGGCCATATATGAGAGACCTACAGCCAACATCATATTCAACGAGCCAATACTGAAATCTTTTCTACTAAGATCAAGAACAAGACAAGGTTGTCCACTTACACCACTTCTATTCAATATAGTATTGGAAGTATTAGCAACAGCAATTAGACAAGAAAAGGAAATAAAAGGCATCCAAATCAGAAAGGAAGAAGCAAAACTATCATTGTTTGCAGATGACATGATAGTGTACATAGAAAATCCTATAGACTCAGCCAAAAAGATGCTCGACCTAATAAACGAATTTGGCCAAGCAGCAGGATACAAAGTCAATATCCAGAAAACAAAGGCATTTTTGGTATACCAACAATGAAACAGCAGAAGCAGAAATTAAGAAAAAAATACCATTTGATATAGTAAAAAGAAAAATAAAACATCTAGGAATAAACCTAACCAAGGAGGTGAAAGACCTGTAGGCAGAAAACTACACAACACTGAAGAAAGAAATCAAGGAAGACACAAACAAATGGAAACATATACCGTGTTCATGGGTTGGAAGAATCAACATCATCAAAATATCCACACTATCCCAAGCAATTCATAAATTCAATGCAATACCTATTAAAATACCAATGCCATATTTCACAGACATAGAACAAACATTTCAAAAATTTATATGGAACCAGAAATGACCCCAAATAGCTGCTGCAGTTTTGAGAAAGAAGAGCAAAGTCGGAGGGATCACAATACCTGACATCAAACTGTATTACAAGGCCACTATAATCAAAACAGCCTGGTACTGGCATAAAAACAGGCACATGGACCAGTGGAATAGAACAGAAAGCCCAGAAATAAACCCAATTCTCTATGGTCAATTAATATTCAACAAAGGGGGCAGCAACATAAAATGGAGTGAAAATAGCCTCTTCAACAAGTGGTGTTGGGAGAACTATACAACTACATGCAAAAAAATGAAACTCGGGCACCAACTTACACCTTACAGAAAAATAAATTCAAGGTGGATAAAAAATTTAAATATAAGCCGTGACACCATTAAAGTCCTAGAGGAGAACATAGGCAGGAAAATCTCAGATATTTCACACAGTAACATTTTTACTGATATGTCCCCTAGAGCAAGGGACATAAAGGAAAGAATAAACAAATGTGATCTTATCAAAGTAAAATGCTTCTGCATGGCTAAAGAAAACAGTATTAAAATAAAAAGAGAACCAACTGTATGGGAAAACATATTTGCCAATGATACCTTAGACAAGGGTTTAATCTCCAAAATATATAAAGAACTTACATGACTCCACTCTAAGAAAAGCAACCCAATTAAAAAATGGGCAAACGACTTGAAGAAACACTTCTCCAAGGAGGACATACATAGGAACCAGAGACACATGAAAAGATGCTCAATATCACTACCTATCAGAGAGATGCAAATTAAAACTACATGAGATCCCACTTCACCCCAGTCAGAATAGCCATCATAAACAAAGCAACAAACAACAAATGTTAGAGAGTTTGTGGAGAAAAGGGGACCCTAGTGCACTGTAGTTGGGATTGTAGACTGGTACAGCCACTATGGAAAACAGCATGGAATTTTCTAAGAAAACTAAAAATGGACCTAGCTTTTCACCCAGCAATTCCACTGCTAGGATTATATCCTAAGAATCCTGAAACACCAGTTCAAAAGAACCTATGCACCCCAATGTTCATAGCAGCACAATTTACAATAGCCAAGTGTTGGAAGCAACCCAAGTGCCCATCAGTAAATGAATGGATCAAGAAACTATGGTACATTTACACAATGGAATCCTATGCAGCATAAAGAAAGACCTCCTACCCTTCATGACAGCATGGATGGAACTGGAGAGCATCCTGCTATGCAAAATAACCCAGACAGTGAAGGAGAAATACCATATGATCTCACCTTTAACAGGAACCTAATCAACAAAACAAGCAAAAAAAGCAAAATATAACCAAAGAAACTAAAATTCAGAACAGACTGACAGTCACCAGATTGGAGAAGGGAAGGAATTTCAGGGGAAAAGAGGAAGGGTTAAGAGGAACAAGTATAAAGGACACATGGACAAAAACTAGAGTGGGTGGAAATGGGAGGGGGGTGCGGAGGGCTGGGGTGGTGGGCTGGCATGGGAGTAAAATACAGAAAACTGTACAAGAACAACAATTAAAATAAAATTAAAAAATAAAAGTGCATATTTTGCTGCCTTGGGATGAAGGGTTCTAAATCTGTCAGTTAAATCCATTTGATCTAGGACATTGTTCAAGACTGCAATGCCTTTGTTGATATTTTGTTTGGAAGATCTATCCATTTTTGACAGTGGGGTGTTAAAATCCTCTACTATAATTGTGTTGCTGTCAGTATCTTTCTTGAAGTTCTCCAAGATTTTCCTTATGTATTTGGGTGATCCAAAGTTCGGTGCACATATGTTTATATTATTTATTTCTTTTGATGGATTCTTCCCTTGAGTATTTTGAATTGTCCTTCAGGTCTCCTTTGATGGTCCTTTTTTTGAAGTCTGTTTTGTGTGATATGACTATTGTTACCCCAGTGTTTTTCCTGTCCATTTGAATGGAATATTTTTTCCAATCCTTCACTTTCAGTCTCTGTAGGTCTTTTGTTCTGAGGTGAGTCTCTTGTAGGAAGCATATATGTGGGTCATGATTTGTTATCCATTCAGCTATTCTGTGTCTTGATTGGAGATTTTAATCTATTAACATTTAAGGCTATTAGTGATTGGTACTTATTCATTGCCATTTTACTTCCTTCATACCTGTGTTCCATTCTTCCTCACTGTTTTAATTAAATCAGTCCCTTTAGCATATCTTACACTGCATGTTTGGTGGATGTGCTTTCTTTATGCCTTCTTTTGTTTGGGAAACTCCTTATTTCGCCTTCCAATTTAATTGAAAGCCTTGCTGGATAGAGTAGTCTTGGTTGGGAGCCTTGTTTTTTCATTACTTGGAATATTTCTTGCCATTCTTTGCTGGCTTGTAATGTTTCTGTTCAGAAGTCAGCTGGTAGCCTTATTAGGGCTCACATGTATGTTACTTCCTGTTTTTCCCTTGCTGCCTTTAAGATTCTCTGTTTGTCTTGCAGTTTTGCCATTTTAATTATGATGTGTCTTGAAGAGGGCCTCTTTGGGTTCTTCTTGATTCAGAGTCTCTGTATTTCCTGGATTTGTGTGACTTTTTCTCTCATCAAATTAGGGAAGTTTTCTATAATTACTTTTTCAAATAGGTTTTCTATCCCTTGCTCTTCTCCTTCTCCTTCTGGTATCCCTATTATACAGATATTATTAGGTTTCCTGTTGTCTTGTACTTCCCATAATGCCTCTGTGTTTCTTCTGATTCTGTTTTCTTTTTCTTACCTTTTCTGGGTATTTTTTTTCATACTTTGTATTCCAGCTCACTGATTTGATCCTCTGCTTCATCTAGCCTGCTTTAGATTCCTTCTACTGGGTTCTTCATTTCAGAAATTGGATTCTTCATTTCCTCTTGGCCCTTATTGATATTTTCTATTTCCCTTGTCATGTTGGTAAAGTTTGCAGTAAGTTCATTGTAGTTTTCATGCAGTTTTGTGTAATTCTCAGTGAGCTCATTGAGATTTCTTATAACCATTGCCTTGAGCTCAATATCTGATATTTGACTTGCCTCTGTTTCATTTAGCATTCTATCCAAGGCTTCCTCCTATCTTTCCATTTGTTGTTTTTTTCTTTGTTTTCCCATTGTGTATGAGACTTTTGGTTAACCTCTGCTTCTTCAACTGATTTGCTCTGACTCCCTGAGTTTTTGTTGTGGACTTCTATGGTAGGATACCTGTGAGATTCAGTGGTGCAGTCTCCTTGATCTCCTGAAGTTGCTGCTTGGCATGCCATTTATTTTGGCTCTCTGCATGTATTTGAGTTTTGATTGTTGTTGGGTCTTCCTTTTGTAGGTACTTTCCTCCAGCTGGTTGACTGAGGGTCAGTCTGCCCATGTTGTCCTGTATGCTGCTGTGCAGGTGCAGACAGGTTGTGCTGAAGCTGGTACTTCTGTCTGTCTAAGGTTATAAGGCTTTTCTCTCACTATTGTTCAGTTGTTTTTTCTGGGTAATTTCTCCACAGTTTAGTTTCAATTCCAGATTGGTCATGGGAGGAAGTTAGTGTGGCTTCCACTATTTCTCTGCCTTCTTCCTTTATTATCTTTTGGTAATTGCTTTGTTGGTAGGTTCTCTCTTCCTGCAGGTATATTGGTGTTCACAGCTTCCACCTACTGTTGTATTTGATCAATTGCAAGGGAAAGGCAAATTGCATTAAGACAGCAGGAAAGTATTCTATGGGATTTGAAGTACCAATACATAGAAAAGAGATAGGAGATCCCTGGGATCAGTATAGCATTAATCATGATATTTCAACCAACTTGCCACTTTTTAGAATGTGTGGAAAAGAGGTAAGACTCTTGTCAGAGGAGGGATGGCTTGTGAACTGAATCCAGAAGACAGAGCACTTGTGGGAGGTCATATTGTGAGATATACCGATAGTAAAGGACAGAACATTGGTGTATTATTAGAGAAAATAGCATTATACACGACAGTAATAAAGCTGCAGAAGATAGTGAAATGGGGTAGGATTGGGGGGCATGATGTGTAGTATTTACAATTATATGGAACAACAATTATTTACAATAATACTGGAACAACAATAATATGACAAGAACCATATGATCTGAATAACAAGAATAGGAAGTTCATGACCAAGAGTAGTGTGCTATTGGAATAGAAGTGAAGTGAAAGAAGGAAAATTAAATTAGTGTATCAAAGAAAGAATAAGGGGAGCCAGACAAACAATGCAATTAAACAAAGAAAACTGAACAGAAATGGGAAAAACAACTAATAAAATAAAAGAAGTAAAAATAATGAGAAAAATAGAGGACTTCCATCCAAGATGGAGGCGTAGCTGGATACACTGTCCCTCCTCTCACAACCAAGATTAAGGACAACAAACATACAGAACCAAAAAAAAAAAAAAAAAAAAACAACCCAACCAGGACAGAGAATAAATTGAATTGTGCAGGAGTCCAAAAACAACGATTCACCCAGACCGGTAAGAGGGGCGGAGTCAGTGGCCACCTGAGTCCGTGGGCGGTGGAGTTGGATCACAGTGGGATAAGCCGGTGGTGGTCCTGGCCATGCAGTCACTCCAGGCACACAGGCGGCAGCATTGCTGAACACTAGGAGGCCAAGCAGTTGACTGCAGACACACATTCGTGCACAGATAAACCAGGTGAAAATGGGCAGCAAGACACTGTGCGACCCAGGTCCCCATCGCCAGGAAGTGAAGCCTAAAAGCACCCATTGAAAATACTTGTAGGGGCTGAGGTGCCGGGACCGAGTCTCAGCCTCACAGGAGAGTTCATTAGGGAGACCCATGGTGTCCTAGAGCATGTGCAGGCCCACCCACATGGAAATCAGCACCAGAAGGGCCCAATTTGATAAGGGAAAGAGGCTGAAGGGACTGGAATCCATGAAACAGCATGGAGCAAGCACCATTGTTCCCTCTCGGACCCCGCCCCCACATCCAGTATCACAACCCAGCAACTGGGCTGCCCTACCCTGGTGAACAGCTAAGGCTCCACCCCTCACTACGTAATAGCCACAACCAGACAAAAACAAAAAAAACAAAACCAAGGATCATTCAAAAGGGAGAACAGACCAGGGCCCTGGAGCTAATTCATCTGAATGACCAGGAGGTGGTCAACCTATCAGATGCACAGTTCATAGCACTGGTAGCCAACCTATCAGAAGCACAGTTCAAAGGTCTGGTGATTAGGAAGCTCACAGAATTGGTTGATTTTGGTTGTGAATTAGAGGAAAAAGTGGAGGCTACAATAAGTGAAATGAAGAAAAATGCACAGACAACCGATAGTGATGGGAGGAAAACTGGGACTCAAATCAATGGAGTGGACCAGAAGGAAGAAAGAAACAACCAAACAGAAAACAAGGAAGAAACAAGAATTCAAAAAAAATGAGGAGAGGCTTAGGAACCTCCAGGACATCTTTAACATCCCAACATCCGAATTATAGGGGTACCAGAAGGGGAAGAGGAAGAGCAACAAGTGGAAAACTTATTTCAACAAATAATAAAGGAGAACTTCCCCAAGCTGCTAAAGGAAATAGACTTCCAGGAAGTCCAGGAAGCTCAGAGAGTCCCAAAGAAGTTGGGCCCAAGGAGGAACACAAGGCACATCATAATTACATTAGCCAAGATTAAAAGGAAGGAGAGAATTCTAGAAGCAACAAAGGATAAGGGCACAGTCACCTACAAAGGAGTTCTCATCAGTCTGTCAGCTGATTTCTCAAAAAAGACCTTGCAGGCAAGAAGGGGCTGGAAAGAAATATTCCATCTCATGAAAGGCAAGGACCCACATTCAAGATTGCTCTATCCAGCACAGCTTTCATTTAGAATGGAAGGGAAGATAAAGTGCTTCTCAGATAAGGTCAAGTTAAGGGAGTTCATCATCACCAAGCCCTTATTATATGAAATGTTAAAGGGACTTATCTAAGAAATAGAAGAGGATAAAAAATATGACAGTAAAAAGACAGCAAACTCAGATATTCACAACCACACCTAAAAAAAAAAAAGCAAACCAAACAAACACCTAGAACAGGAACAGAAACACAGAAATGGAGATCACATGGAGGGTTAGCAGTAGGGGAGTGGGAGGAGGAGAGAGGGGGAAAAGGTACAGAGAAAAGTAGCATAGACAGTAGGTAGAAAATAGACAGGGGAGGGCAAGAATAGTGTGGGAAATGTAGAAGCTAAAGAACTTATGACACATGGACATGAACTAAAGGGGGGAATGTAGGTGGGAGAGGGTGTGCAGGTTGGAGGGGAATGAAGAGGGGAAAATGGGACAACTGTAATAGCAAAATCAATAAAATATATTAAAAAAAGAAATATTACAGATGGAAGATTGGTAAACACAGGTTTACCTGTGTAAACATAGGTAAACACAGCTCACCTCCTCACACAACAACAGCAAAATTACAACTAAATTATAGAACAACCATCCCTCAGAACCGTCAGAAAACTGAGCTGTATGGAAGTCAGACAATGAAGGAATTCAACCACATCCATCCAGATGGGAAGGAGACACAGAACCAGCTGGTCTCAAACCCAGATATGGTGGACACAAAATGGAAGGATGATCTTAGGAGCAAGGGATCCCAGCCCCACACTAGATTACCCAGCCCAGGGCTCCAGTGCCATCACAGATCACAGATCAAAACTGTGAACAGTAAAATGACAACAAACACAGCTATCAACAACTGAATCTAAAAAAACTAAGCAAACAAGCAGAACAGAACAGAATCATAGATATGGAGAACATTGGAAGAGTGGCCAGTTGGGAGGAGGGTCTGGGGAAAAGGGGGAAAAAGTGCAGGGATTAAGAAGTACAAATTGGTGCCCTGGCTGGTGTGGCTCAGTGGATTGAGCACTGGCCTGCAAACCAAAGGGTTGCTGGTTCAATTCCCAGATAGGGCACATGCCTGTGTTGTGGGCCAGGTACCCTGTTGGGGGCTTGCAAGAGGCAACCAGTCGATGTGTCTCTCATTCATCGGTGTAAAAGAAAGACAAGAAGAAGTACAAATTGGTAGTTACAAAATAGACAGGGGGATGTTAAGAACAAGGATAGGAAATGGAGAAGCCAAAGAACTTACATACATGAGCCATGGACATGAAAAAAGGAGGGGGTCCCTGGAGGGAGTGAGGAGTGGAGTGGGGCAAAGGGCACAAAGTTGGGACAACTGTAATAGCATAAGCAATTAAAAATGAAAAAATAAAAAATGAGAAAAATAATAATACAAATAAACAATAACATGCAAGTTCTCTAGGATAGCAAAGTGAAATTTGTCTCTGTTTCTCAGTTGTTGTGGTTAGACTTATGATCTCTCTTTGGGTCTGTCTCTGGACTTTCACAGATTCAGGTCTATTGTCTCACTTTGGGGAGGAAAAAAAGTCTCCTGCTTACTTTAAACCCACCAAGCAAGTTCTGCTTGTCTTCCTGGATGCTGCAAGCTGATGGGGGTTTGGTTTAGCTTTTCTCCCTTCCTATGGTTTTGCAAGGATGGGGGCCAGGTCTGGGCTGAAGTCTTCATAGTTGCCCATCCTCCAGCCCAGAGCCTCCATCCAGTGCCAGGCCCCTACTGTCCTTCTGCACCAGGCCAGCGCCTTTAATCCACAAGTTGTGCATGCGTGCAGGGCACTAATTAGGGGCAAGTCACACACCACGTTTTCCCTCTTTGCTGTCCTAGGTGCTGGGCACTCTCAAAGTCTCTCAGGGTAGTTCAGCTCCCCCACTGAGTTAAGTCTTTCTGGGGACTTCTATCTCCCTGAGCCCTGCTGCCTCCTCTGAACAGTTCATGCAGTGTGCCTCCTCCTTACTCTTAGTGAGCCAGCCACACCGCAGTGCCTGGTGCGGCAGCCTCAGGGAGCAGGTGACTGCAGTGGCTGTGGCAGCGGTGAGGGGCAGTTATGATGATGGAAGTTGCGGGGGCACAGCCCCCCCAACTTGTTAACTGTTGTTAACAAGTGCCCAGCTTTTCACATAGCCCAACTTTCTAACCAGACTGGAGACTGTCCAGTCAGGGTCTGTCATGGCTCAGCTCTTCTCCCTTCTCCAGGTGTCACCTGGCTCCCAAATTTCTCTGGTAATGACCCAGGTGGCATCTACAGTCTTTGCAGGTGAACACTGCCTCTGTGTTTTTACCATTTCATCTTTATTCCCTCCAGAGACTTCAAATATTCAGGTCCATCCTGGTGCCTCTCTGTCCTCCCTATTTTTTTCAGGAGGAAACTTGATTTGGCTCTCATCCAAGGATCCTGCGACAGGTGCCTGGGTGGGGACCGCAGCAGCTTGGTCCCTGTGCGGATCCCAGGGACCTTACCTTCCCAACACAATCTCCTTACCATTTGTTTCTGAATATCCTCTACAATTTTGGCCTCCAAACTTCATATATGCTGGGATTCGGTTGGCTGTTCACTCTGTTCCTCAGAAGGTTGGCTAGGTGTTCCATCTGTGTGCAAGGGGAAGTGTGCTCCATTCCCACCTAGCTCAGCACCATGTTCCAACCTCTCAATTGTTTCTTTCATGGATCATACCTTTGATCTTATAGTTGGTGTGTTGGCACAAACTGAATATGGTCATTGTTGGTTGGATTTAATGTTTGTTGATATTGTATATAAAAAAAACTATCACCAAACTCAGGTCATCTAGGTTTTATCCTATGTTATATTTTTAGTGTTTTACAGTGTTTCATTTTACATGTAGGTATATGAACCATTTTGAGTTAATTTTTGTAATGTGTGTATGGTCTGTGTCTAGATTAATATATTTGTATGTGGATGTTTAGTTGGTCCAGTACCATTTGTTGAAAAGAGTATAGCCGATCAAGATGGAGGCATAAGTAAACACAGATCATCTCCATGCACAACCACATCAAAATTACAACTAAACTGTAGAACAACCATCACTCAAAACCATCAGAAATCAAGTTGAACGGAAGTCTGACAACTACAGAACTGAAGAAACCAAATCCGTCTAGACTGGTAAGAGGGTTGGAGACACAGAGACATGTACCAGGCTGGTTCCATACCCGTGTGTAGTGGATAAAAATTCAGGAGCGATATCTCAGGAGAAAGGAGTTCCAGCCCCACACGTAGCCCCTAACCCAAGTTTCTAGTGTTAGGACAGTAAGTCTGCATAACTTCTGACTGCAAAAAGCAGTGAAGATTGAGTTGGTGGAAGAAACTTCTGGAGTCCCAAGCAGTTCCTCTTAAAGCAGTGGTTCCCAACATTTTTAGCACCAGGGACTGGTTTCATGGAAGAGAATTTTTCTATGTACTGGGAGCCAGGGGTGATGGCTTTATACCCTGCCACCAGATACAGCTCATCACTTGCCACTCACTGATAATGTTTTGATATGAGTCTGTAAGCAAGTGATTTATTATGGTCTTTCTGCAGTCAAACCTTTTTGCTAATAGTGATCTATACTTGCAGCCACTCCCCAGGGCTAGCATCATTGCCTCAGCATTACCTCAGATTATCAGGCATTAGATTCTCATAAGGTGTACAGCATAGATCATTCACATGCACAGTTCACAGTAGGGTTCACATTCCTATGAGAATCTAATGATCTGACAGGAGATAGAGTTCAGGAGGTAATGCAAGCAAGGGGGAAGCCCTTGTAAATACAGATGAAGCTTCACTTGCTTGCCCACAGTATACCTCCTTGTGTGTGGTCCAAATTCTAACAGATGGTTGGGAGTCCCTGTCATAAAGAACCCACACACAAACTGATGCAGACTCACTCCTCTGAGCTCCAGCACTGATATAACAGCTTGAAAGACACCAGTGGCATACAGAGAAGAGCTGAAGTGTCTGGCATCAAGAGTGTTAGGAGACAGCTTTCTCCCAGACAGAAAGGCAGGCAGAGATCATTTTTTCTTTTATGTACCCTTCCCCTACAGAGCCACAGAGCCAGTAGGTAGGTGCCATATCTGAGACACCATCAATCAGGTTAACACTATTTTTCCTGCTCTGGAGATCACCTGAGGCTCTACTCCACCCAACAATGGGACCACCCAAGCTATTAACAGTGGCTTGTCCATATGAATGGCTGGTTTTGGCTCATGCTTCACAGCTTCTTACATTCTCTCAAACAATCAAAAGCCTGCCTCAGTGAGTCCACAGGCCCTGTACCTCTTACTAAGTGGACCCAGGCCTAACAACAGCCAGCTGATGTTCACAGTTTGACTTTGCCTAAGAACCTCCAAGCCCAGCACAAGTAGCAGCCATCTGCAGATTGCTTTGTACCTCATGCAGGATGGCCCTGGGCAGAATACAGGTGGGGACTGAACTTGGCCTGCACCACCCTGAAAACCCCAGATCCTGAGCACCCAGCAGACAAATACAGGCCATGAAGGAGGACCACCATCCTATTCCTATATAGATGATCCTCCATGGAATGCAGAAGTTGGTGGTCAGTGGTCATAGCCATTCCTTGCAGTGGACTGGCCAGGGTAAATCCCTCCCATGGACGTGCCAACAGCACTCAAGTCTCAACTACATGAGGAGGGTGTACTCAGTTTATACAGTGGGTGTACCTTGCATACCCAGGTTGGGTGACAGAGGAGGTTGTGCCACTGGACCTTATAGGACACCTCCTACATTAAGCCATGCTACTAAGACAGGGAGTTATAGCAGCACTAGCTAATACATAGAAACAAATACAGGGAGGCTGCCAAAATGAGGAGAAAAAGAAACATGGTCCAAATGAAACAACAGATCAAAACTCCAGTAAAAGAACTAAACAAAATAAAAATAAGACTCTATCAGATGCAAAGTTCAAAAAACTGGTTATAAGATTACTCAAGGGATTTAGTGAGGACCTCAACAGCATAAAAAAGACCCAGTCAGAAACAAAGGATATAGTAATTGAAATAAAAAATGATTTACATAGAAATAACAGTAAGGTGGATGAAGCCAAAAATCATATCAATGATTTGGAACACAAGGAAGCAAAAAAAAAAAAATCAGAGCAGCAAGAAGAAAAAGAATCCCCCCCCCCAAAAAAAAAAAACAAAGACAGTGTAAGGAGCCTCAGGTACAACTCCAAGCAATGCAACATGTGCATCTTTCTTTTAGTGCTAGAAGGAGAACAGAAAAAGCATGAAATTGAAATCTATTTGAAGAAATAGTCAAAGAAAACTTCCCTTATCTGGTGAAGGAAATAGACATACAAGTCCAGGAAGCACAGAGAGTCTCAAACAAGAAGGATGCAAAGAGTCCACTCCAAGACATACCATAATTAAAATGCCAAGGTTTAAGATAAAGAGAAAATATTAAAAGCAGCAAGAGGAAAGCAGTTAGTTATCTACAAGGGAGCCCCCATAAGAATGTCAGACAGTTTCTCAAAAGAAACTGCAGGCTAGAAGGGATTGGCAAGAAATATTCAAAGTTGTGAAAAGCAAGGACCTACAACCAAGATTGCTCTCTACACAAGAAAGCTATCACTTAGATTCAAAGGGAAAATAAAGAGCTCCCCAGACAAGGAAAAACTAAAGGAATTTATCATCCCCAATCCAATATTATATAAAATGTTAAAGGGACTTATTTAAGAAAAAGAAAAAGATCAAAACTATGAACAATAAAGTGGCAATAAATATATCTATCAATAATTGAATCTAAAAGTCTAATTAAACAAACAAAAAGAGAGGCAGAATCATGGATATGGAAAGCTTTTTGATGGTTGCCAAATGGGAGGGGGTTATGGGGCAATGAGTGAAGAGGTAAGGGGATCAAGAAGAACAAATTGATAGTTACAGAATAGCCATGGGGGTGTGAAGTACAGTATAGAAAATTCAGTAGACAAAGAACTTATAAACATGACCAATGGACATAAACAAAATTGTGGGTGCTGCATGAGGGAGTGAGGGGTGCTGTTTGGAGTGATACAAAGGGAATATTGTAATAACTTAATCAATAAAATATAGTTAAAAATGAAAAGACTATCTCTCTTCCATTGCATTGCTTTTGTCCCTTTGTTAAATATCTTAATATTGTAATAACTTAATCAATAAAATATAGTTAAAAATGAAAAGACTATCTCTCTTCCATTGCATTGCTTTTGTCCCTTTGTTAAATATCAGTTAACTACATGTACATGAGTCTATTTCTAGACTCCATATTCTGTTCTAATTTTTCTTGGTCTATGCTTTCACTAATATGACATTTTATTTTATTTTATTGTTGTTCAATTACAGTTGTCTGAATTTACTCCCCACCACTTCCCCCCCAACCCTAGCCATCCCCACCTTCTTTCCTTGCTTCCACCCCCCCTTGGTTTTATTAATATGACATTTTTTTATTACTGTAGCTTTATATTAAGTCTTGACATTAGACAGTATCAGCCTTCTTTGTTTTTGTTCTTCAATATTATGTTGGCTATTTTAGATATTTTCTCTCCATGTAAATTTTAGAATCAGTTTATCAATGTCCACAAAATAACTTGGTGGGATTTTGACTCTGGTTGCATGGAATCTACAAATGAATTTTGGAAGAACTGACATCTAATTGTTATTGGGTCTTCCTAACCATGATCATGGAATATCTCTCCACTTACTTAGTTCTTCAATTATTTAATAAGAGTTCTGTAGTTTTCTCATATAAATCTTGTACATGTTTGTTATGTTTATTCCTAAGTATTAATACTTCATTTAAGGGTGCTAATGTAAATGACTTTGTGTGTTTAATTTTTAATTACAATTGTCTATTGCTGGTGTATAAGAAAGTGACTGACATTTTTAGTTTAGGAATATTTTTGTAGACTCTTTTATATTTTTATATAAATATGTTATCTATAAAAACAATTTATTTCTTCCCAATCTGTATAT
The DNA here is from genome assembly GCA_004027475.1 of Anoura caudifer. Taxonomy (NCBI): domain Eukaryota; kingdom Metazoa; phylum Chordata; class Mammalia; order Chiroptera; family Phyllostomidae; genus Anoura; species Anoura caudifer. The sequence continues at coordinate 51,326 of PVKU01009722.1, forward strand.
TTTTTTATTTCTTTTACTTGTCTTATTGCATCAACTAGGATTTCTGCTATGTTGAAAAAGAATGGTGAAATTGGCTGTTTTATATCAACACTGACAATGTCTGTCTTTTATTTGGTGTATTTAGATCATTTATATTTAAAGTGATAATTGATATTTTGGATTAATATCTTTGGACAGTATCTGTTATTGTTTATACTTGTTGCCTTTGTTCTTTTTTCTATCTTTTACTTCAACTCTTTTTCTGCCTATTGTGGTTTTAATTGCATATTATAAATGATTTAACTTTCTATTCTTTCTATTATATTGGCTATACATTTTTCTTATATTTTAGTGGATGCCCTAGAATTTATAAAATATGTTTAAAACTAATCCAATACCACTTTGAAGCAACACTGCACTACTTCACAGATGATTTAAGTACATTATAACAAAATATTGCTAATTTCTCTATCACATTCTTTGTATCATTTCTGTAATTTTTTTACTTATAGATAAGCATACATGATGATATAGTAATACATAAGCATCATAATCAGATGCATTTTTGCTATTATTATTTTGAACTATTATCATTAAGATCAATTAGGAATAAAAACATTAGATCTTCTGGCTAAGATGGAGGTGTAAGTACACTTTGTATCCTCACACAACCAAAAGAAGGAAAACAGCAAGTTAAAAACAACAACAACAAAAAAAACAACCAGAACTGCTGGAAAATTGAATTCTATGGAAGTCTGACATGCAAGGAGTTAAAGAAAAAGCATTCATCCAGACCAGTAGGAAGGGTGGAGACAGGCAGCTGGGCAGAAAGGACTCATGGCGAGGCAGTGGCTGAAGGACTAGGGCAGGCAAGGTGGTGGCTGGTGGACTGGTCAGTCCCACATTTGCATGTGGAAAAATCAGGAGGGACATCTGGGGAGTGAGACAAACCACACTACCCAGGATTCCAGCACAGGGGAAAAAACCCTAAAAACTCCTGACCGAAGAAACTTGTGGGTATGTCGGCAGCTGAGGAACTCCCAGCCTCACAGAAGAGTTCATTGGAGAGACCACACAGGGTCCTAGAACATACACAACCCACCTACCTGGATATCAGCACCAGAAAGGCCCAATTTGTTGTGGGTACTGGAGGAAGTGACTGACAGCCCACTGAGAGCCAAGCAAGCTGAATTGTTCCCTCTTAGATCATTCCTCCACATATAGCACTACAACACAGTCAAGTGGGTTGCACTGCCCTAGTGAATACATAAGGCTCTGCCGCTTACTACATAACAGGCATGCCAAGACAAAAAAAAAAAAAGCCCAAATGAAAGAAAAAATTAAAGCTTCAAAGAAACACAACCAAGTAATGAACAGATAGTCAACTTATCATGTGCACACTTCAAAACACAGGTAATTAGGATATTCACAGAAATGGTTTTGTATGGTCTCAAAATTGAGGAAGAAGTGAAGGCTATGCAAAGTGAAATAAAGGAAAATGAACAGGAAACCAACAGTGAAGGGAAAGAAACTGGGACTCTAATCAACGATTTGGAAGAGAAGGAAGAAATAAACATTCAACTAGAACAGAATGAAGAAACAAGAATTTTAAAAAATGAGGAGAGGCTTAGGAACCTCCAGAACAACTTTAAACATTCCAACATCCAAATCATAGGGGTGCCAGAAGGAGAAGAACAGCAAGAAATTGGAAATTTGTTTGGGAAAAATAATGGGGGAGAAGTTCCCTAATCTGGCAAAGGAAATAGATTTCCATGATGTACAGGAAGGTGAGTCCCAAAGAAGTTGGACCCCAGGAAGCACATACCAAGGCACATCATAATTGTATTACACAGGATTAAAAATAAGGAGAGAATTTTAAAAGCAGCCAGAGAAAAAAAGAGAGTTACCTACAAAGGAGTTCCCATAAAGGTACCAGCTGATTTCTCAAAAGAAACCTTGCAGGCAAGAAGGGGTTGGATAGAAGTATTCAAAGTCATGAAAGGAAAGGACCTATATCCAAGATTATTCTATCTAGCAAAGCTATCCTTTAAAATGGAAGAGCAGATAAAGTGCTTCCCAACAAAGGTCAAGTTAAAGGAGTTCATCATCACCAAGCCCTTATGATATGACATGTTAAAGGGACTTATCTAAGAAAAAGAAGACCAAAACTATAAACAGTAAAATGACAACAAACTCACAAGTAACAAGTGAACCTTAAAAAAGAAAAACAAACAACTAGATCAGGAACAGAATCACAAAAATGGAGAACATATAGAGGGTTATCAGTGGGGAAGGGAAGTGGGGAGAATGGGGGGGAATGCTACAGGGAATAAGAAGCATAGTGGGTAGGTACAAAATACACAGGGGGAAGTTAAGTATAGTATAGGAAATGGAGAAGCCAAAGAACTTATATGTATGACCTACGGACAAGAACTAAGGAGGGTAATGTTGGTTGGATGGAGGGTGCTGGATGGAGATGAATAAAGTGGGTAAATGGTACAACTGTAATAGCATAATCAATAAAATATATTTTTAAATAATATATTTTTATTACATTCACCAATTCCTTCTCCCACACACTTCCTTTCATAGGTATATCTGAGTTTCTGACTTATATTATTTTTATCTATGAATAACTTCCTTTAAAATTTCTTACAATGCAAGTTAACAGACAAAAAAATTCCCTCAATTTTTATCTGTATGAAAATGTCCTTGTTTCTTCATATTTGAAGAATAATTTCATAGTGTACATAATTCTAGGTTAGTGTGTTTTTCTCTCACCACTTTAAATATTTCACTCCACACTCTTGCTTGCATTGCTTTAGAAAAGTTAGATGCAATTCCTATCTTTGTTTCTCTATAGATAAGGTATCCTTCTCCCCACACTCTGTCTTTTTTCAAGATTTCTTTTATCTCTGATTTTTGCAGATTTAATATAATATATTTAGGTATGATTTTGTTTATATTATTTATCCTGCTTAATTTTCTTTGAGCTTCCTGGATCTATGGTTTGTTGTGTGTAATAAATTTGGGGAAATTCTTGGTCATTATTGTTTCAAATATTTTTTGTCCCCTTCTGTTTTCTCTTTCTGGTGTTCACATTACACTATGTGTTGTTTTCCCACAGTTCTTAGATATCCTGCTCTTGATATGTTGGTCTTTTATCTCTTTGCTTTTCCATTTTGAAAGTTTCCATTGTAAGATATTCAAGCTCAGTGATTCTTTCATTAGCTGTACCCTGTCTATCAATGTGCCTATCAAAGGCATTCTTCATTGTTGCATTTTTTATCTATAGCATTTCTTTTTAACTTCTTCATATTTCACCTCTCTGATGATTACATTGTACATCTGTTTATGCATGTTATCTACTTCATGCGCTAGAAACTTTAGTGATTTAATAAAAGTTTTTTTAAATTCCCAGTCTGGAAAATCCAACCCATCCTTGCCATAACTGTCTTGTTCTGCTACTTTGTCATTTTCTTTGATAGGTATACATGATGTATTGAGCAAAAGGAACTGTTGTTAATAGTCCTTTAGTAATGTAGTGGTAAGTTGCAGGAGGAGTTCAAGGGTTCTACAGTTCTACAGATAGATTTCCTTTTTTTAGTGAGCCTGTGCCTCTACATTGTGAACTTCACAAGTCATTCTCCATTGTTTTCAAACCTTAGGTGGCACAGACTGAATACAGAGGGCTGGAATTAGGTGCTTCCATTTTTCCGTAAGAAAGGCAAGATGAGAGTGCAGTTGCATATTTCCCTTCCCTCTGGTTGGCTAGTCTTTGAAGAAAAACAATGTTTCAGGCTCTGAGAAAATAATTTCGCTTGAAGGCGGGTAATTTTAAGAAAAATAAAATGCTCTGTTATATTTCAAAATGGTTATCCCCTCACTCCCATCAAAAACACAAGGGAATTTGTCTCTGATATTCACTGTTAGAAGTAGCCGAAGTTCCCAGAGTTAATGTTCACAAAAATATGGAGCCCTCCCTAAGAATATACACTGGGGTAAAGACAATCTCTTCAAAGTGGTGTTGGGGTCCTGGCTGGTGTGGCTCAGTTTATTCAGTGCTGGCCTGCTAACCAAAGGGTTGCTGGTTCAATTCCCAGTCAGGGTACATGCCTGGGTTGTGGGCCAGGTCCCCGGTTAGGGGAGTGCAAGAGGCAACCACACATTGATGTTTCTCTTCCTCACTGTCTCCCTCATTTCCCCTCTCTCTAAAACTAAATAAATAAAATATTTAAAAAAAAAATAAGTGGTGTTGGGAAAATTGGACAGATACATGCAAAAGAATGAAACTGGACCACTGTCTTGCACCATATATAAGAATAAACTGAAAATGAATTAAGGACTTAAATATGAGAACCAAAACTATAAAATTTCAAGAAGAGAAGAGGCAGAAAACTCTTTAACATCACTGTCAGTAATATTTTTTTTTGCTATATCTCCCCAGGCAAGGGAAACAAGAGAAAAAATAAACAAATAGGGCAATGTCACACTAAAAATTTTTGCACAACAAAGAACAACATCAACAAAGAGAAGAGATAACCTGCTGAATGGGAGAAGATATTTGTCACTGATACATTCAATAATGGGTAAATATATAAGAAAATCATACAACTTAAAATCAATTGGTAAAGGATCTAAATAGACATTTCTCCAAAGAGGACATACAGCTGGGTAATAGAAAAAATGATGAGATGCTCAACATCACTAATTACCTCACATCTGTCAGAGTGGCTATCATCAATAAATCAGTAAACAGCAAGTGTTTGTGAAGATGTGGAGAAAAGAGAACCCTCATGTACCATTGGTGGGAATGTAGACTAGTAGAGCCACTGTGGAATGCAGTATGGAGTTACTGCAAAAAATTAAAAATAGAACTGCCTTATGATCCAGTGATTTCACTTCTGGGAATATATCCAAAGAATCTCAAAACACTAATTCAACAAATAGAGACTTCCAACCAAGATGGAAGCATAGGTAGATATGCATTGCTTACTCTTAAAACCAAAAGAAGGACAACAACCAATTTAAAAACAGAAAACAACCAGAACTGCCAGAAAAACAAATTGTATGGAAGTGACAACCAAGGAGTTAAAGAAGAAACATTCATCCTGACTGGTAGGAGGGATGGGCACAGGCAGCCAGGGTGGAGAGGACATGCATCAAGGCAGCAGCTGGTAGAACAGGTGGTCCAGGCAGTGGCTGACAGACTAGGATATCGCACGTTCACATGCGGATAAACTGGGAGGAATAACTGGAGAGTGAGACAGACCACACAACCCAGGGTTCCAGCTCAGGGAAATAAAGCCTCAAAACCTCTGGCTTTAAAAACCTGTCAGAGTTGCAGAAGAGGGAGAAACTCCAACTCTTATAGGAGAGTCTTTTGGAAAGACCCATTGGGTCCTAGAATATACACAATCCCAGCCACCCAGGAATTAGCACCAGAAGGGCCCAATTTGCTTGTGGGTAGTGGAGTAAATGACTGAAAGTGGGGCAAGAGCCAAGGAAGCAGCATTGTTCCCTCTCTGACTCCTCCCCCACATACAGCACCACAACACAGTCACATGGGTTGCCCCTGCCTAGCTTTGCCCCTGACAACATAACTGGTACACTCAGAGAAAGAAATATGGCCCAAATGAAAGAACAGCTCAAAATTCCAAAAATAAAGCTAAGCAGTGAGGAGATAGTCAACCTTTCAGATGCAGAGTTCAAAATACTGGCAATCAGGTCGCTCACAGAAATGACTGAGTATGGATACAAAATTAAGGAAGAAGTGAAGGCTATGCAAAGTGAAATAAATAAAAATATACAGGGAATCAACAGTGAAGGAAAGGAAATCAGGACTCAAATCAACAACTTGGAACAGAAGGAATAAATAAATATTCAACCAGAATAAAATGAAGAAACAAGAATTTGAAACTATGAGGACAGATTTAGCAATTTCCAGGAAAATTTTAAACATTCCAACATCTGAATCATAAGGGTGCCAGAAGGAGAGGAGGAACAGCAAGGAATTGAAAACTTATTTGAAAACATAATGAAAGAATACTTCTCCAATCTGGCAAAGGAAATAGACATGCAGGTCCAGGAAGCTCAGAGAGTCCCAAAGAAGTTGGACCCAAGGAAGCACAGACCAAGACACATCATAATTACATTAGCCAAGATTAAAAATAGGGAGAGAATCCTAAAAGCAGCAAGAGAAAAGGAGAGTTACCTACAAAGAAGTTCCCATAAAACTATCAACTGATATCTAAAAAGAAACCTTATAGGCAAGAAGGGGCTGGAAAGGAGTATTCCAAGTCATGAAAGACGAGGACCTATATCCAAGATTACGTTATCCAGCAAAGCTATCCCTTAGAATGGAAGGGCAGATAAAGTGCCTCCCAGACAAGGTCAAGTAAAAGGAGTTCATCATCACCAAGCCCTTGTTGCATGATATGTTGAAGGGACTTGTCTAAGAAAAAGAAGAAGATCAAAACTATGAACAGTAATGACAACAAACTCACAAATATCAACAACTGAACAAAAAAAAAACCTAAGCAAATTAGAACAGGAACAGAATCAAGGAAATGGAGTTCACATGGAGGATTATCAGCTGGGAGTAGTAGGGGAGATAATAGGGTGACAGGTACAGGGAATAAGCATAACTGGTAGGTACAGAATAGACAGGGAAAGGTCAAGAATGGTATAGTAAATGAGAAACCAAATAACCTATATGCACTTCCCATGGACATGAACTAAGGGAGGGTAATGCAGGTGAGAGGTGGGGTGCAGGGCAGAGGGGGATAAAGGGAAAAAATGGGACAACTGTAATAGTATAATCACTAAAATATTCCTAAGAGGATATATGTGTCCTGATGTTCATTGCAGCATTATTTACAATAGCCAATATATGGAAGTTACCTAAGTGTCCACTGTTAGACAAATGGACAAAGAAAAAGTGGTACATATACACAATGGAATGTTACTCAGCCTTTAAAATAAATGAAGTCTTACCATTTGAAACAGCATGGATGGATTCAGAGGGTATTATGTTAAGTGAAATAAGACACAGAAAGACGAGTTTGGGGATCGGGAGAAGCAGTATCGGTCAGGCATTCCAGGTTTGCGAAGGTTCCCCGTGCGCGACTCTCAGGCACCCTGCACGCTCCCGCCCCACCGCCAAGATGCCCAAGAGGAAGGTCAGCTCCGCCGAGGGGGTGGCGAAGGAGGAGCCCAAGAGGAGATCGGCGAGGTTGTCAGCTAAACCTGCTCCTGCAAAAGTGGAAACCAAGCCAAAAAAGGCGGCAGGAAAGGACAAGTCTGCAGACAAAAAGGTGCAAACGAAAGGGAAAAGGGGAGCGAAGGGAAAACAGGCCGAAGCGGCTAACCAGGAGCCTAAGGAAGATCTACCTGCGGAAAACGGAGAAACTAAAAACGAGGAGAGTCCAGCCTCCGATGAAGCAGGAGAAAGAGAAGCCAAGTCTGATTAATATCATATATCATGTCTTATCAGTGGTCCCTGTCTCCCTTCTTGTACAATCCAGAGGAATATTTTTATCAACTATTTTGTAAATGCAAGTTTTTTAGTAGCTCTAGAAACATTTTTAAGAAGGAGGGAATTCCACCTCATCCCATTTTTTTAAGTGTAAATGATTTTTTTTAAGAGGTGA
>PVKU01009723.1:0-58979 GCA_004027475.1 Anoura caudifer
AAACTATAACTTTATATCCATCAGCCATATTTTGGTTTGCTGAGGGATGTACCACTCCTAACAAGTACCAACATCCCATTGAAATGGTTAATTACCTTCTCTTTTTCATGATGATGTTTAGAGGGAGGAAATGATAAATCCACTAGAAAAAGGATACATGATACATGTTGTCTAATATACACAAGGACAGAGATTATTTTTCAGACATTCGGAGTATCACAAAAATGAGGGCAGCCTGACCCTGGCTGATGAGAAATCTAAAATTATGTTTCTGAAATCCATTAAAGGTCAAATGGAGAATAGAGCTTATTTGACAGCTGGGTTTCTAACTTTATTGTTCTAGCTGATGAAAAGATTTGTCACTTGAAAATATCAATTATAGTCTAAGATTTGGGAACAGTTTGTAGCATTTAACACAAGCAGGGACATAAATGAACTTAAATTCTGCTAAAAACCACTAATCCTGCTTTGCAAATAATACAACAATAATACAAAGAATATTCTCCAAAGATTTGTTTTTAATTTAGTAAGCATTTGTTCAGAGCTTTGTTCTGCAAAAACATTGTGTTATGAGGAGACAGGATACAGGACTAGGACCTTAAAACCTTTCTAGAGAGACAAATACATGCATGTACCTGATGTATATATATTAGGGAAGACATGAAACCAGAGCAAACTGGAGGCCTACTACATAGAGGTGTGCTGGTTATCGGTGAGCTAATTTCAGGGTTCTAAATTGCACCATTTTCATTATCAAATCTGTTTCTCATAAATACTTGCTCTGAGGGTTCTGGAGGCCAGATGAAAGAAGCCACAATCTCCTGTACACATGAGTTTCGTGCAAACATGTAAAGAATCCATGGGGGGAGGAGATGGGAGGACAGACACTGCCAGATGTTTCCCAGACATCCCAGATTACCCCTTAACCCATTCCTCAGCTTCTTAGCCTTTTGTCATCTTTAAGTTGGAAAAATTTTTATTTCTTATTTTAGTTTTGTATTGTCTTTTTTTTTACATACCTAGAATATAATACCTTAAACTAAAGGTAATAAAGTAAATATTATCAACAGTAACATTCTATAGTTTAAGATACTGTGGTAGTTTTACATAAACAGGTATTTCACATTTTTCTTTTGTTTAGGATTTTTCAGAATTACATGTCACCAGCACGTCTCATTCCATTTCCCAGGTCAGCTTCTCTCTGCTTCCCTTCACAGTGCTGGAATTCCACTTTGCATCTTATTCTTCTGTCTGATTTTAAATCTCACAGATTCTTTCATATGAATCAAGAAATTTAGAGTTGATAACCATTAACTACATACATTTTAGATGGAAAAATAATTGTCTTACAATGTTATTAAATTTTAAATCAGTCCTTGAAGTTTAGAATAATTACCCTCATTATTAGAGAGCTGCTATTGGTTCAGAATTGCTCTTTAATAGTACAATTTGGTCAATTTGTGTGGAGAGGGTTTGTTCATTTAAAAAAAATTTTTTATTGAAGATTTTATTTATTTTTGGTGAGAGGGATGGAAGGGAGAAAGAGGGAGAGAAACATAGACCAGTTGCTTCCTGCATGCGCCCAACTGGGGACCTGGCCCAAGACCCAGACATGTGCCCTGACCGTGAATCAAACCAGTGACCTTTTGGTTCCCAGGCCAACACTCAATCTACAGAGTCATACCAGCCAGGGCTTCTTCAGTCTTTTTATAATCATCATATGTACTTCACTTCCTAGCATAACATTTGTTTTTTGTATTTTTTTGCATTGAGTTTCCAGTTTTTTTCTTTGCAAATACTTTCTATAAGTAAATTTTTTATTGCTAGAACACATTCAATACTTCCAGTATTTCTAAAAGCTCTTTCCATTGAGGTGACTATATCATTGGTTGATATTATCAAAGCTTGATCTATTTAGAGCTTGGTTCCTCATATTGAAGAGCAAATGTTATTCATAGTTTTGATAATTCTAAATTTGGGGGCCAATTTCTTATCAGATTTGATAAAATCATCATCATGTTTAACTTCTAAAGTGATTAATGAAGTGCTTTGCTATATAGCAAAGCAAGTCAACTTTTCTATTTTGTTGTTTACATATGCTTGCATTAGTATTATCCTTAATTTTTTTGAAGTTTTTACTTATTTATTTTTAGAGAGAGGGAAGGAAATGAAAAAGAGAGGGAGAGAAACATCAATGTGTGGTTGCCTCTCATGTACCCCACAGCAGGGACCTGGTCCATAACCCAGGCATGTGCCCTGACTGGGAATTGAACTAGCAACCTTTCGGTTTGCAGGGCTCCATGCTCAGTCCACTGAGCTATACCAGCCAGGGCCTATTATCTTTAACTTTTAAAACTATCTTTCTATTTTATGAAGGCTAATTCAGTGAAAACCAGATAATGTAATCAAAAAATCCTTCTGATTGGACACCTGAAGTACATGAAAGGGCACTGAAAATAAAGATTTGAGAGAGGGTGCTGGTATCAGTTTCTTATTGATAGTATAATAAATCATCACAAACTTGGTGACTTAAAACAACATGAATTTATTATCTTAGAGTGCTGGGAGGTTAGAATTATAGCATGGGCCTCTCTCAGCTAAAATCCTGTTGACAGGGCTACTACATTGCTTCCAGAGGCTCTAGGGAAAAATCTATTTCATTATCTTTTTTGGCTCTTAGAGGCTGCACACATCCCCTGACTTGTGGCCACTTCCTCCGTCTTCAAAACCAGCAATAGCTGGTCAAGTCTTTCTCATTCTGCATCACTCTGACTCTGACCTTCCTGTCTTTGCGGGGCCATTATTCTGCCTATTACACAATGCCTCCAACATCTGTTCCATGAGGAGGACCCTATGCTCCTACTCACTCTTAAAGGGTGAGTGGTATGCACACTACTTTATTGATTTCAAAAGGCTGCTTAGGGCCTGATCAATGATTTCTTTGGTTTAGGCTGGAACCCTTCTCTTCCTGAGGCAATTGAAGTCTCTTCCCATGATGAAGGCCTATAGGGAAAAAGAAAAATTGCAGGAAAGAAACACCTTTATATAAAGTCTCCATTGCTCTCCACAGCATTAATATAAGGGAATATTAATAGAAGGGAGCATGATCAAACATGCAATATTTGTCACTATCATAACCAATATAGCCTTTAAATAATGCTGCTAATACCATGGACAGTGTGTTCTGCTACAGTTCTCAAAACAATAGTTGTGTAAACAATCTTCCTCCATCCTTCCTTACTGTTCTGTTAGGGATTCCAGTCACACTTGACCACAATGGTCAGGTTTGCAAGAACGACCTCATGCAGCATTGCCTAGGTAAGCCTTGCTACTACACCATTCCATACTGAATACCAATTATTTTGTATGCTGTAAAGACCCCCTCAGTTTCTAGGTTTATGGTTCTCTTGCAATGAGAATCTGAAGGGTAGCACTTTTGGATTTGTACTAGGAGACACTCAGTGCTCAAAAAATACACCTTGTTCTTTTTCATGTTTCTCTCTTTTGGTTGTTAATAGTGCCTCACACTTAAATCCACTTCTTTACAAAAGAACATTTTTGTTAAATTATAACTACCATCAAGGAGTGAGAAGGATGCAGCTATTATTTACCAGATTATGCAGGCTTCTTAACAATGCTCAGGATTCTTATTTCCAATGCTTAGTTTAAAAAAAAAAATAGTGCTTTTTAAGTAATAACAAATGTTAAAGTATTGGAACCAAAAGGAACAACCCAGGAGTAATCTGTGCTTACAGCTTTCTCATTCAAATAATCCTTAGACATTTTTCGCTATCTGCAAATCCTTGCTTGACTTTACCAGAGAGCTTGGCAAACTATGCTGCCTTCGCTTATAATATTGTTCGCAGTGCTGCCAGTTAATGATCCTGTACATGTTGTGTGGTTTAAATGATTGGTTGTATCAGAAATTGTAATTTTCTAGAACAATTACCTCTGATTCATTTTCCTCTTTCATCAGACTCTCAGTAATTTTTCTTGGCAAGTGACAGACTCTTTCCCCAGGCTCTGCCTAGTGTCTCTCAGACCAGGCCTCCAACTGCCATGATGGGGGTTCCCCAGCCCCCTAATATCTTTCCTTCTTCAGTTTTCATAGATGATTAGTTACTGTAGCATATCATAGAACTGTGGGTGAATTACTTTTCAACTGGTCTGACTGAGAGAGAGAAACTAATTCATGCAATGAAAGTGGATGAGCCCCAACTTTAAAGAAAATTATGAAAATGTCTGATTGGATCATATTGTTTACATGTGATATTTTACAAGCTGTCACCTCTCATGAGGACCATCTTTCAGATCAATAACAGAATACAGTTATTTGACCAGCTGGGTTTGACCAACTGGGTCAAACATCACTGTTACTGTTCTTCAACAATAATAGGCACCTTGTATTGACCCCTTTTAAGTTTCAGAAACATTTCTATCAGGTTACATCTGTGACCTCATTTAATCCTGTCACACCAGCGAGGGTATTATTTGTCCCATTTTACAAAGGAAAAAAATTAAGAATCTTGGAGAATAAATAATTTGCCAAAAACCTTGCACCTAGTAAGAGACCACAATACCACACTCCCTCCCAGATATTAATTTTATTTCATTCACTTTTTTCTCACCATCATTTCTCAACAATATGGCAAACAGTGTTTATCTTTTACAATCTTATGAGTATTCTCTGAGATGATTTAATACTCCTTAATTATTTGCTTAAAGCCTCATTTCCTCTCTGTGATGATAATCCTTTGTCTGCTCTTCATTATTAGGGAAATTCCTCATATGGAAAAAGCTGCAGCTATGTTTATTTCTACCATTTATACACTTATTATTTCATCTTTGGTTTTTAGTTGGGCCTCTAGGACTGAAGGGCATCATTTATCATCCCAAACAGAGATGAAAAAAACATTTCTCTTTTAACAGATTTGGGGGCTTTCCAAGTCTAATCTTTTCTCTATAAAATCTCAGGCTGAGTTTCAATAAAGCTATTTCTTTTTATAGGGTTCTATCAGAACAGTTCTTGTTTATATATTGTTGTTTTTAGTTTGGGTTGTTTATTATAAAGAGAAACTAAATTGATCTCTTGATATTTTTATATATTTGGCCTTTTCTCACTTTATTTCATCATCTTCTCCATATTTTATCAGTTAGAATACTCAATAAAAAATACACATTCAATGTATTTTTTTAAAGCTTTGGACACGATCATCAATCCAATAATGTTAGAGTGATGGAGAAAGCACCTAGGAGTTCCATATTGTAGAGCGTTTCCTAGAACCCAGTAAGAAGCCCTGTGCCTACACACCACACCAGTCCCCAGAGTTAAAATCAGAATTACAGCTGGAAGACACTTACTTCATCCAATGTAGCTGTCTCATCACAGATTAGGCAACAAAGATCAAATTAACTTAACAGTAGGGACTTCTGGCCAAGATGGAGGCATAGGTAGATACACTGTGCCTCCTCACATAACCAAAATAAGGACAACAACAATTTAGAAACAAAAAACAACCAGTACCAACATAAAATTGAACTGTATGGAAGTTCAACAACCAAGGAGTTAAAGTAGATATATTCATCCAGACCAGTAGAAGGGGCAGAGTCAGGTGGCCAGGCAGAGAGGGGTCATGGAAAAGCGATGGCTGACGGACCCCAGACATGCAAGGTGGCATCTGGTGGACCCAGCGAAGCGGTGAATTGTAGAGGGGTGCAGTGCGCAAGGCGGCTGGTAGACGGGGCAGTCCCACATTTGCACCCAGATAAATCAGGAGAAACTGGGAAGTGAGATGCAACCCTGGGTCCCAGCACAGGGAATTAAAGCCTCAAAACACCAATTGAAAACACCTGTGGGGGTTGAGGTACCAGGATAAACTTCCAGCCTCACAGGAGAGCTCATTGGAGAGACCCACAGGGTCCGAGAACGTACACTAGTCCACCCACACAGAAATCAGCACCAGAAGGACCCAATTTGCTTGGGGGAAGCAGCAGAAGGGACTGAAATACGAGAGAGAGTGGAGCAAGTGCCATTGTTCCCTCTCAGACCCCGCCCCCACATACAGTGTCACAAACCAGCACCTGGGATGCCCCCCCACCCCAGGGAACACCTAAGGCTCTGCCCCTCATATGTAACAGGTGTGTCAAGACAAAAAAAAAAAAAAATGGCCCAAACAAAAGAACAGATCAAAGCTCCAGAAAAAATACAACTAAGTGACGAAGAGATAGCCAACCTATCAGATGCACAATTCAGAGCACTGGTAATCAGGATGCTCACAGAATTGGTTTAATTTTGTCACAAATTAGATGAAAAAATGAAGGCTATGCTAAGTGAAATAAAGGAAAATGCACAGGGAACCAATAGTGATGGGAGGAAAACTGGGACTCAAATCAACGGAGTGGACCAAAAGGAAGAAAGAAACAACCAAACAGAAAAGAAGGAAGAAACAACATATCAAAAAAAATGAAGAGAGGCTTAGGAACCTCCAGGACATCTTGAAACATCCCAACATCTGAATTATAGGGGTACCAGCAGGGGAAGAAGAAGAGCAACAAGTGGAGAACTTATCTGAACAAATAATAAATGAGAACTTCCCCAATCTGGCAAAGGAAATAGACTTCCAGGAAATCCAGCAAGCTCAGAGAGTCCCAAAGAAGTTGGACCCTGGAGGAACACACCAAGGTACATCATAATTACATTAGCCAAGATTAAAATGAAGGAGAGAATTCTAGAAGCAGCAAGGGATAAAGGCAGAGTCATCTACAAAGGAGTTGCCATCAGACTGTCAGCAGATTTCTCAAAAGAGATCTTACAGGCAAGAAGGTGCTGGAAAGAAGTATTCCAAGTCATGAAAGTCAAGGACCTACATCCAAGATTGCTCTATCTAGGGAAGCTGTCATTTAGAATGGAAGGGCAGATAAAGTGCTTCCCAGATAAGGTCAAGTGAAAGGAGTTCATCATCACTAAGCCCTTATTATAGGAAATGTTAAAGGGATTTATCTAAGAAAAAGAAGATAAAAAACATGTACAGTAAAATGAGAGCAAACTCACAATTTTTAACAACCACATGAAAAACAAACTAGGCAAACAGCTAGAACAGGAACAGAACCACAGAAATGGATATCACATGGAGGGTTAGCAACAGGGAGTGGGAGGAGGAGAGAGGGGGAAAAGGTAGAGAGAATAAGTAGCATAGATGGTAGGTAGAAAATAGACAGGGGGAGAGTAAGAATAGTGTGGGAAATGTAGAAGCTAAAGAACTTATATGTATGACCCATGGACATGAACTAAAGAAGGGAATGTGGGTGGGAGGTGGGGTGCAGGGTGGAGGGGAGTGAAGGGGGAAAATGGGACAACTGTAATAACATAATCAATAAAATATATTTTAAAAAATTAACTTAACAGTGGTCAAACATTTTTTTAGAGAAGCATCAGGTCTTAAATCCATGCCTTCTCACCCATAAATTAATATCATCTTCAGAAAACTTAGAAACTTAGAGAGAATTGGGCCTAATTCCTTTTCTCATTTATGTTCTTTTTTACATAACTAAAAATTGGTCATGTGGTCTTGGACTTTATCTAGAGCTTTTTCCAAAATATAATAGTCTCCTAGTAATAACATACTGGATTTTTGCAGAGAAAAGGAAATAAATATGAACCCAAGCATAGGGAATCTGCAATTTATCCAGCAGCATCAATTTGTATAAATATTTTACATGCCATTTAGTGAAGACAGATAAGCATTTCATTTAGTCATTATCATCTATCATATAAGATAACTAGAAATCAGAGTTCTTTGAAGATGGCTATTAAAAAATACCCTTGAGTTTTAAAATGCCTCACATTTTTTATTAGCATCACATGGTGAATATTTGTCAGTCTGTAGAACTGGAAGCATAGCTTTCCTCTGAAGATCCTGGCAAGAGACATTCTTTTTTAGCGATACTCCTGGTCACAAATCAATGTGAAAACCAACCTGGCAGGGGAGATAACCATGATCCTGAAGGTGGTTTCCCCAGAGCAAGACGCATTCATTGCACTCCAGGTGTGCTGACCCCTGCAATTTCCCCAAGAGTGAGAAACCCAACTGCATTATTTGTAGTAGTGGGGAACTGCAGTTGGGGGGGGGGGGTGGAAACAAAACAAAGAAAGAAAAAGGAAAACAAATCATTGTTATAAGTGCCCTTTGTTAATTCTTCCAAGACATCATCTCTAACCCTAAAAAAAACAACTGAAAAATGAGAAGATAGTGTTGTTTTCCAGTCCATGTAAACCTCTTGCAATTTCTCTAGAATGATGCCTATTCATATTTCCCTCTGGTGATGGAAACAGTGATTGACTTGAATCCTGGGCAGCTTCCTTGTTTGTACCTGCAGACTGAGTTGAAATCAACCTCTCTGCTTTCACCAGGACAGCCAAACCCACACTTACTCACGTCTCACCAGATCAGTTGTGATTCCAGAGTTGGTCTCATCCCTTTGGGACTAACTGTCTTAGCTTGCTCTGCTCACCTTTCAGCATGATTATGGAAACCAGACCAGGTAGCATAGGTTCAACAGAGGCCTTCTCCCTTTGTCCTATTTCCAAGTATGTGAATGATAGCATTTGTGTATAGAGAATGCTACCATGGGTAAAAACAGTATTTTTCCCCCTACATTTTTGATGACCAAGTTTTGAGGATGAAGCAACAGAACACATCTTACAACAGGATAGAATATTTAAAATCAGGACTTCCTCAGAAAATTTAGACTCTATGATCAATTCCAACCTGTAGTATTTTCTTCTATCCTCAAGCCTGTGATGTCACCACCGTCCATTCTCTCTATGTCCCCACATATTTGGACATTTGGGATAGGTGTGGAGGCAGAATTCAATGGACATTTTGTTATTTTCTTCATTGAACCCTAAGCAGCTTAGAGTGATAATTTTGGTGGGTTTTGCACCTATTTTGCTTTAGAAATCATATGGAGATAACAAACTGGGATTTCCAGCCAGTCTGACTCATCATGCTACTGACTTGAGGCTGTCACGGGACATGAATATTCACTATCAACTGGAGACATGAAAGCAACAAACCTTAACCAAGATCTCTCGTAAGGAACCACTGTACTATTCTTTTTGGGAAATTATTCACACTTTATGCTATTCCCTTGGAAACTATCTCCGCAACCTAACAAATGTCAGAAAACCATAATCACACCTCATGTCCCTATTGGCCTTCTTAAAGAGCCAAGTCAGCAGAGAGCTCGGAGGCCACATTTAGTCTCCCATAAACTCTGTAATGTGTGCTGCATGTGTGTCCACTAGGGATCAGTGAGGGGCTGAGCACAGGGGTGACTGAACTGTGGGGAGTGATTAAAAACTGTAGACAGTATTATCAGGCTCTTTCCTTGTATTGGTGCTTTGTTCCCCATGAGACTCAAGGTGTCAAGTATATCAATCCAGAGCTGTGTTTCTAGAAACAAAAGTTGATATTAATTCTCACAACAAAAGGAATGATAGTGTTGTCACACAACCCTTTTATGGTTACAGAGACCTCATTCTTTATTATGTTAGGAAGGCCAACTACAACAGAATTAAGGAATAATTTTAAGAGAATGGAGGTCAACAAGAGCTTCTGTGAAAATAAAAATCCCCTGGGGGGAAATGAGGAAATGACATTTGTGGTGAAGACACAGGGGCCTTGTTGATCAATAACATAATAGTCACAACTTAAGCCTGGACCACCAGTGGTGGTCACAGCTGTTCTTGTTCATTGACCTCTCTTGTGAGCTGGGGATTATCCCTGATGTAGAGAAATACAGGACACATCCCACACATGCATTCTCCGTGCAAATATCCTACACATTGTGATGTATAGAAGAAATATGCTTACGCTTTCCTTTGCTAGAGTTTTGTTCTATATTTAGGTAGAAAAGAGCAGTTTCTAAGACAATTAGAGGAGAAAAAATCCAATTTTAAGTCTTCTATAATAGCTTATGGACTAAATGGAAGTATAGATAAATACTATATCCTCACATCTTCCCACAACACACATCAAAATTACAACTAAACTACAGAACAACCATTCAGAACTGCCTGAAATCTACCTGAATGGAAGCTCTACAACTAAAGATATAAAGAAGAAGCCACACGGAAACTGGTAGGAGGGGCAGAGACACAGAAGGGGCTGGATGGTCCCACACTCATGTGTGGCAGATAAAAACTAGAAGGGATATCTTGGTTGCAAAGGTACCCCCTGAGGAGCAAGGGGTCCCAGCCCCACATCAGGCCCCCAGCCCAGGGTTCCAGTGCCAGAAAAAGTAATCCCCATATCTTCTGGCTGTAAAAACCAATGGGGAATTCGTCTGAGGGAAACAGAGGTCTCCTGGAGTCCCAAGCAGTTCCTTTTAAAGGGCCCTCATGCAGACTTCAGACTTCCTCAGACTCTCTGCCTCTCAGTTCCAGCAATGAAACAACAGCTAGAAAAGCACCGGGTACATATTGAAATATGAGAGGGAACTAAATTCTCTAGCATCAGGGTGAAAGCTGGAGGGGCAACTTTTTCCCAGATAGAAGTGCTGGCAGAAGCCATTGTTCTTTTTCCAAGCCCTCCCCTGACAAAGTGGGCAGGTGGGCATTATATCTGAGTCTCTATCAACCTGGCTATCACTGTTGACCTTGCCCTGGTAATTACCTGAGATACCCACTGCACCCAACTTTTGGGCCCACCCAAAATGTTTCCAGTTTCTTTTCCATACAAATAGCCCATCTTGGCTCATGCTTCAGACTTTATTAAAATCTCTTAAATAAGCAACATCTGACCTTGGCAAGCTCCATACCTTTCAGTGGCCCCAGCCCAGGACTAGCATCTGCTGGCCTTGGTCTGAAGCTTGACCTCTCCTGGGCACCACCAAACCCAGCACAAGTAGCAGCCATCTGCAGATTACTTTGTAGCCCATGCTGGGAAGCAGCAGGCAGAATACAAGCAGCAGATGGCCTTGACCTGTACTTCCCAGTAGGCCCTAGAGCCTGCACACCCAGTCGACAGCTTCAGATAACATCAAAGCACCACCCAATAACCTTTACAAGCAGCACACTCAAAGGGCAGACTCAGTAGGTACCAGAGCCCCACTGAAGTAAGCCCTGCTCTGTAGGGTGGGCCCCTGTACAGCTGATCTTCCATGGTGGTCACAGCCAGTCCTTGCAGCCAATCAGCCTGGGGGTAATCCCTCCCACTGATACACCAACAGCAATCAAGGTTCAACTACAACAGGAGAGTGTACACAGACCACACAGTGGGTGTGCCTTGAGTAGCCACCTTGAGCAATAGGGGAGGCTGTGCCACTGGACACTACAGGACACCTACTATATTAGGCGCTCTACCAAGCCTGGAAGAAGTAGAAGCTCTACATAATACATTGAAACAAACACAGGGAGGCTGCAAAATGAGTAGCCAAAAAAAACACATCCCAAATGAAAAATCAGCGTAAAACTCCAGAAAAAGAACTAAACAAAATGGACACAATCAAGCTACTAGTTGCAGAGTTCAAAACACCAGCTATAAGGATGCTCAAGGAACTTATTGAGAAACTCAACAGCAAGAGGAGATCCAGTCAGAAATGAAAGATACATTAATTAAAACAAAAAAAAAAAACCAATTTACAAGGAATCAACAGTACAGTGGATGAAGCTGAGAGTCACATGAGCAATTTGGAATATAAGGAACAAAAAACTAATTTGTACAGCATGAAAGAAAAACAACCCAAAAAACAAGGATAGTGTAAGGAGCCTCTGGGACAACTTCAAGCATACCAACATTCACATCATGGGTGTGCCAGAAAAAGAAGTGAGAGAACAAGAAACTGGAAACGTATTTGAAAAAATAATGACAAAAACTTCCCTAACTTGGTGAAGGAAATAGACATACAATTCCAGGAAGCACAGAGATTCCCAAATAAGATGGATGCAAAGAGGTCCACTCCAAGACACATTATAATTAAAATGCCAAAGGTTAAAGACAAAGACAGAATCTTAAAAAGCAGCAAGACGAAAGCAGTTAGTTATCTACAAGGGAGCCCTGTAAGACTGTCAGCAGATTTCTCAAAAGAAATTTGTCAAGTTAGAAAAGATTGGCAAGAAATATTCAAAGTGATGAAAAGTAAGGACCTACAACCAAGATTACTCTATCCAGCAAAGCTGTCATTTAGAATCCAAAGACAGTTAAAGAGCTTCCCAGACAAGAAATACTAAAGGAGTTCATCACCACCAAACCATTATTATACGAAATGTTAAAGGGTCTTCTTTAAGAAATAGAACAAAAATATAAAGAATAATATGGCAATAAATACATTATCTATCGACAAATGAATCTAAAAAACAAAATAGACAAACAAGCAGAACAAAAACAGAATCATAGTTATAGAGAATGTTTCGGTGGTTGTCAGGTGGGAGGGGAATGGGGGAGTGAGCAAAAGAGGTGAAAGGATTAAGAAGTACCAATTAGTAGTTACAGAATAGTTGTGGGGATATAAAGTACAACATAGGGATTAGAGTAGCCATGGAATTTATATGCTTGACCTGTGGACATGAACAATAGTAGGGGTATTGCATGAGGGATTGAAGTGTGCTGGGTGGATAGGGGCAAAGGGATAAAATTGGGACAACTGTAATAGCATAATCAATAAAATGTAATTTAAAAAAATTTAAAGTCTATGGGACTCAATAGGCACAGATAATAGAAGATAAACCCATAAGCAGATTAAGCAGAAGGAAGAATCATTCAAATGGCTTGGGGGTAGGAAAGCCCAGGGTATGTTCAAACAAGAGCTAGTTTGAACAGAGTTGAGTTTGCCTGAAACACTGAATCCATGTAGTGATGGTTACAGATACACAGGGAACATGACCTCCCCAGACTATGGAAATCACTTGCTATTTAGCTGAGAATTCCGGATTGAATCCCTGAGAAGCCACTCGAGGTTTTAAAGTGTCTTTATATGTGCCCCAGAAATAAATAGATAATGAGTAATATGAGAATAGATACAAGTGCTAGTTGGTGAAAAGGACAGAGAATTATCTTGATGAATTAGGGTCCAGGTTTGGTAGGACAATACCTGAAACCCACAGAGAGCTTACTCAGTTGGTAAAATAGACACATAGAGACATGCTAGCATTCTCTGATGGCCTTATGGGAGAGTCAGTCCTCAGGAGAGTTGATTAAGGTATAAGAAAAAGGGATTGTGGCCAGGGGGGCACTTTTATTCTTCAAGCACTTAGAGGTGGAGTTGTTTGGGGAAATGCTGATGTCTGAGGTATGATGAGGCTGGTAGTAGGAATTGGACTAGAGATAAAGATCACTAAATTTGAGGATATTTTGTGAGGTCACAAACATGAATGTTGAAATCTTAGAGGATGGAATGGAAAGGTCAATAAAACAGGGACTAAAGTCATTGCAGAAGATGAGGAACATCCTGAAAGTTAGTAGATTCAACAGAGAAAATGGTGTAAATGGATTTAATCTCAAAACAAAGGAGTATGTAGGATGGTGGAATAGAAAAATGATTGATAAATGGCATTGGGAATGAAAAAGTATAGTGATCCACATGAAAACTGAGAACATTCATTGATTGCCTCAGGGAAATAAAGCCAGTGATTGGGAACATGGATAGGACTTTTCACTGACTACCCTGATGAATTTTTAAATTCAGGTCATGAAAATGTGGTACTGTTACCAAACAGCAAGTGGGGTCCTGCTGCCCACAGCCACCCACTAGGCAAAATTCTAGAGGCAAAGTTTTGGTGATAAAGGAAAAGAGTTTTTACTCAAAACTACACAATTTTGGAATAGCAGCTTTCCACATGCATTAGTCACTTAAACCTATAAGGCTAAACTCTTTCACACCTGAGTTCTCCTATCATTCCCCTTGTTAATTTTTATCTGATTTCTATAGGGTTAGTTTACAAACTAAAACAACATAAGATACAAAAGCTACACAATTTTGGAAGAATGGCAGGCTCCTACCTCAGAGCCCATCCCCTCTGAAACAGCCAAAGAATAAACCTGCCACCCTCTGCCAGGCCAGCCCTATCCTAGGCTGTGCCCAGAGTTCTTTCCCATCCAAAATTCAACCAAACCACCTCCTTTGAGAAACACTGGAAGCTGCAGTATGATCATCCAAGCATCTTCAAGGAAGAGAGCCTGAGAGATAGTCTTTGCCCTCTTTTTATTTTAAATCTTCTGGCCCATAATTTCATGCACTCTGGAGGCATTCAGCTTCTCAGCCAGTTCGTTCTAGACTGTTTACCTCAGGTGACCTCCTCCTAAGGCCCCATCCTACTCCTCCCCAGTGATCTGATCAGATTTCTCTGTGTCGGTACCTTTTCTAATCAACAAATTAATGTATTTTTCTAAGTATGATGACATGTGAGGAGAAGTGGACTCAAACTGGCCAGAGCTGCAGGGCAACAGGATTAACAACGAAAAGTCAGTTTCCTTAAGACAGAGGTATGGAAGGAAGGAGTTGCTCACGAGAGAAATGGTTCCAGAAAGACTGGAGGTGGGAGTGAACTGGATGGCTGAGACAGCTGGAGGGCGTGAAAGTGAACAAAGATAATAGGACTGAAGGAAACAGGAAACTGTGAGGTAAATGGCAGTATCTTATTAATAATAAAAAAAGATCTGATTCATTAGCCCAAGTTTCCATTGAAATGCTAGTACTCTGACCAAGCCTCTGCAAATTTGCCCTCCTTATGTTAAATTTTGTTCATGACTTGCAGCTTGGAAAGTCAAGAAAGGCAAGTGATATCATTGCTCTTTGCAACAGATTTTCTCACTAGAGCTCTTAGTGAAAACAAAAGTGCATTAGACTCCTTTCACATAAATGTGTCTAGTTTGCTGGGCATTACATAACATATACTGGACTCATTATTTTCCAGCTCCTCCTTGCTTTTTTGATCTTCCACTTATAGTCCTCTTTTGTAATCACATTTTTAGACATAGACATAATATCTTCCATGGTAATTGAGATTACCCTTGGCCTGGCCTTCCTATCTAAAACTGAAAGTGAAATAAAGTACCTTGGATTTAATATGAGGAGCAAAATAGATTAAAATCCAAGTTACTGTTTTTGAGACAGAGGCTTTATGAGGAATATTAAAACCAATTGTTCATTGTATAATGTGCCTTATTTTAATCAAAACACACATACACTCAGGAAGCAAGCTAGATGTTTACAGGGCTACTGACTTTTGCATCCACTATTGAATTTCAACATTTATTGTATTCTCACCATGTGAAAAGCACTGAAAGAAGAGCTGCAAAAGTAAAATGTGTGGAATTTGAAATGTAGGAGACATTTTGCCTAGAGATGAAGAACTCAAACTTCAAGGTCAGAGAGCCTCAAGTTATAATCCAAACTTCCTCCTGGGCCTATGTAATCACACTGTGTTAGTGATTCTCTGGGCCTCAGTTTTCCCATTGTCTGAGTCCCTCCTGCCTGCTCTAACAAAATACCACAGACTGAGTGGCCTATGAACAACAGAAATTTATTTCTCACAGTTCTGGTGGCCGGAAGTCAGAGGTCAGAGTGGCCACATGCTCAAGTTCTATGTCTGGCATGGCTTCCTGGATTATAAACAGCTTCACGTGTAACTTCACATGGCAGAGGAGCAAGGAAGCTGTCTCGAGCCTCTTTTATAAGGGCACTAATGGCATTCATGATGGCTCTTCTCTCATAACCTGGTCACCTCCTACCAGTCCCACCTTCTAAGACTATCACTTTAACATTAGGATTCCAACATGTGAGTGTTAGGGGGACAAAAACATTCAGACCACAGCATTCTGCTTTAATTAGATTGTAAAGATGAAATGAGATCATGCATATAAAAGTTGCCTCAGTGTCTGCTACTTGACAGTGCTTAATGAGTATTAATGGGTGGGGATGATAAAAGTGATAGACTTGGTGGAAACGATTAAAGTGATGTAAATAATGGAGGTGGGAAAGGTGGAGGTGGTAGAGGTGATATTGCTGGAGTGGTAGAAGTAGCAGAGGCAATAGTGGTAGAAATGGTGGTGAAGACAATAATGATGGAGGTGGTGAGGGTGGAGGTGATGATGGGAAGTGGTGATAGTAGGTAGAGGTGGAGTTCATGGAGGCGGTAGAGATGCGATCATGGAGGTAGTGGAGGTAGGTAGTAATGGTAGAGATAGTGATAGGGGAAGTGTTGATGGTAGAAGTGAAGATGATGGAGGTAAAATGGTGGTGCTGGTTTTAATTATAACAATCATCTTCCTCTACATCATAACAGCAATTTGTGTGCTAACAATAGTTAATGCAATAGTTTTTTAACTAGAATTGTTCTCTGTGATTGTCCTAGCAACAGGGATTTTCTATCAACACTTCTAAAGAGCAATAGTATAAGACAACCAATGGAAGCAGTGCTCTAGAGGAAAGCACAGGTCACTAAGGGTAACAGAAATATAAATAATTAGAATATTGTGTATTGCCCTGGCTGCTGTGGCTCAATGGATTGAGTGCCGGCCTGCAAAGAAAAGGGTTGCTGGTTTGATTCCCAGTCGGGGCACATGCCTGGTTTGTGGGTCAGGTCCCCAGTGGGGGGCATGTGAGAGGCAACCACATATTGATGTTTCTCTCCCTTTCTTTCTCCCTCTCTTTGCATCTAAAAATAAATAAAATCTTAAAAAATATATTGTGTATTAAGGACCATACAGAGATATGCAGAGTATTAAAAGATGCAGTAGAGGGATAGATTTGTGCCTAAAGAAGGAAGACTTCACTGTAAAAGGCAGTAAGTTGAGCCCAGGGAGTTTAAAGAAATTGTTCACATGGAAAATAGAGGAGGGGACAAGGGAAGTTGCTGTTGCGACAGTCAGATCTGTGGCCACCTTAAAGCCAGGACCCTCTGCTTCGCCGCCCCCTCCCAACCTCCTCCGCCATGCCGCCATGCCAGAGGAGAACCTCAAGCAGCATTGCACCTTTGAGCAAAGAGTAGAAGATGTCCAACTTATCTGAGAACAACATCTGACTGAAATCCCAGTGATAATAGAATTATACAAGGGTGAGAAGCAGCTTCCTGTCCTGGATAAAACTAAGTTTCTTGTTACCTGTTCATGTCAATGTGAGTGAACTCATCAAGATAATTAGAAGGCCCTTACAGCTCAATGCGAGTCAAGCCTTCTTCTTGTTAGTGAGTGGGCACAGCACAGTGAAAGTGTCCACACCAATTTCGGAAGTGTATAAAAGTGAGAATGAAGAGGGACTTCCTGTATATGATATATGTCTCTCAGGAAACATTTGGGATGAAATTGTCAGTGTAAGACTAGAAAAAAACGCATCTGTTCTAAAATTTTTTGAGCTCTCACCAACAGGGGTAAAAAAAAGATGCTACCAATTGAGATCGACCAGTTCATCTAATGGCAGATCATGGAAACAGTAGTGCTCACGCCCAGGAGTTTTTGAAAGTTGTCTTCATAATTCAAGCAGAAAAACTGAGCTCCAAATGAGCACATGCAGCTTTGGAAAACGATATTATTTAACATAGGCCATCTTGTCTTCAAATTTAGAAGTTTAAAAATAAATTACTTTACATTCTAATATACCAATAAAAAAATAGGGGAATGATCTCTATGCAGAGAGGGTAGCACATGCAGCAGAGTGAAGGCACACAAATGTTGGTTGGCCAAAAAGTCCTTTTAGTTTTTTCCATACGATGGCTTTAGTAGTGCTTAGTTGTCTTTGATCTAATTCAAAACAATTGTTAGGTTGAATTGTGACAGCTGTCATATCAGCATTCATTTCTAAAAAACATCAAAATTGGTGAATTTTTGTGCAGCCATTTTAATATTGAGGATGGAAGAAAATACACAACATTTTCAGTTGTATATTGTACATATTGTTATTATGCTTTATTATTTCAAGAAAGGTAGAAACGCAACTGAGATGCAATGAAACATTTGTACAGTGTATGGAGAAGGTGCTGTGACTGACCATGTCAAAGTGGTTTGTGAAGTTTCTTGGTACTATTGATATTTTGGCCAAATAATTCTTTGCTGTGGGGCTATCTTATGCATTGGAAGACATTTAGCAGCACCTCTGGCCTCTACCCACTAGAAGCCAATAGCAGGAGATAGCTGACGTACTCAAAATATTTACATCAATTAAGTTATTGGTGAAAATAAAAAAATGTGTCCTTTATTTTATGGAAAAAAAAAACTGAATGGACTTTTTGGCCAACCCTATACATGGTGTGTGAAGGAAAGAGTGAAGCCAAGGAATAGGATTCATGCAGAACGTGATAGAAAAAGAGGTTGGATCTAGACTAAGATGGGCCTCAAACTTTCTTGTTTGGGCAGTTGAGAGCTGTTAACAGTTTTTAAGTAGGGAAGTCACTCTTAAGGAGAATGAATTAAAAAGGGAAAAAGCTGAAGACAGAAAGACCAGTTGCAATGTCACTGAAAGTGCCCAGATGAGAGGACATAAGGGCTCAGGCAGGCGGTGGGGACAGAGAACAGCTGTGAGAACTCACCTGGAAGACAGTGAGAAAATGGTAACTACAGGAAAAGGAGTGTGTTTGCAGTAAGTTCGCCCAGGTTCTCAGCATCTAACCTGCCCTTATATGGGAGACGTACTTGCTGCACTGTTGATAAGCAGCTGAAATTGAGCCAAGAATGCAGAACACGGTGACTTCAAAAGGAATACAGAATAAGAACTAGTATTTAGCAGCACATGGTCTCTAAACATCTCAAACATGCCCTGATAATATTTAGTTCTCCTTAGCTTTTAAGGAAGAGAAATACAGAAGAAAAGTAGAAGTCAAATTTCTCCTGGTATATGTCCTTCTAATCAGCAAACGAAGGACTAAATAATGATGATCATGTTTCTCCATTTAGAAAATCTTTGGAAAAAAATCAGGAATCTTCCTAACTGATTTTTAACGTAAAAGAAACAGAACATTAACTTTCCAAAGCTCCTTTCTGAATGTCCTCTTTTTAATAGTGCTTTTGTTTTTCTTGAACAAAAACGTCTCATTGTAAAAAGTTCTGAAGAAAA
Organism: Anoura caudifer; assembly: GCA_004027475.1. Lineage (NCBI taxonomy): Eukaryota > Metazoa > Chordata > Mammalia > Chiroptera > Phyllostomidae > Anoura > Anoura caudifer. Next base: position 19,048 of record PVKU01009723.1, read on the forward strand.
GGGTAACAATAAATTCATAAATAACATGAATTATGCGGGACTTTGCTGGCAGTTGGAAGGATTTGGCTTCCACTCCAAGTGAAATAGGAGCCGTTTCAGCGTATTAGCAAATGGGTTACATGATCTTGATTTTTTTGGGGGGAGGAGAATTTTTATGAGCTTATTTGAGCCAAACTGATGACATGCCAGGAAGCAAGATCTCAAATGCACCCCATTATCTCAGTTTTTAAAGAATTATTCATGTTGTTCTGCTGGGAATAAAATGTATGGAAACAAGAGTAAAAGTATCTATGATTATTTCTTTAAAAATAGATTCTAAAAAGTAGAAAATGGAATTACATTTTTAAGACTGTATTTGCTTAGGTTCTCTTGCAAATTGCACTCCCATCAGTGGTGCATAAGTATGTGTGGGAGAAAAGATTACTTTAGAAAGTTAGCTCCTGGAGAGTTCAAGTTCAAAATCTGTTTTCTTCTTTTATGAAAATAACTTACTCCAACTTAGACTTAAATAATCAACTTTCATGGCATGATTATCATTTTTGCTCAAGTCCAGCCATGAAATAGGAAAGCATGAATTGCCAATTTAAGAGTAGACAGAATTAAAAATTCCTTTCCTTATTTATTAAGCACTTTTGAGCACCTACTGTGTGCCAGGCACTGGTCTGCTCCTAAGGACACAGCAGTAACACTGACCCAGGCTCTGCTATGACTTCAAGAAGCAAATAATCTGAGGTGTTGTTGTTGTTGTGGTTGTGGTTGTTAATGTTTATGCATATAATTCTTTACCATGGTTACAAGTACTTTACAAAAAAGAGAAATAAGAAAGTTAGAATCTTAGGACAACTGTGAAGTGTGTGGTCAGGGAAATTTTATCACCATTTCCTCAAAGTCCTTGCTTGAGTTCCAGGTGAAGGAACATCAAAGGGCAAAAGCCAGAGGCGAGAATGAGAAGGAAAAGTTACCTGAGTAAAAGAAGTCTACAGTAGCAGAAACCCAGAAATTGCTGGTGGGGAGAGAGAGGAGGAGAGTACAAGAGTGGTCTAAGCTAACACAAGGACTAAGAAGGGCCCAGGTGACCCATGCTGTGTGCCACAGGAAGGATTTAGTACGTTTACAAGGGGAAGCTATTAAATGGTTTCTTTCTCTTCCTTCCTTTCCTCCTTTTTTCTCTTTTGAGAATTTTAAATGTGGTAGCAAGATTTTATTGCAGTTAAGGGAAATTATACACCCTCAGAAATGTAGAGGGTGGGTAGGCTCTAGCAGCAGCTACTCCATAGCTTCTGTTAATCCTCCAAATATTTTCTTGGTTCTCAGTAATAATCAAGGAGCCATTCAAACTATCCAGTCCAACTTCCTCAGGCTTCCTGGCCTTGAGTTGGGCCTTCCCATTCCGGGACCTGCTGGGATTCTGGGCTCTCTAGCCAATCTGATTACCTTTCCAGTTTTTTCCAGGCTAGGGTCTGCCCCCTATGGCTCTTACCGTGCATGTCTAAAAGTAGAAACATCCCCCTGTGCCATTTTTACTTCTATTGTACATGTCAAAAAGTTCTGTTAATTGGTTTCAACCAGAGTCAAGCAGTTTAAAGGTCTCAGATGCTCTTTTAAAAAAAAGGTATAATTGATATATAATATTATATTAGTTTCAGGCATATGATGTAATGAGTTGATGTTTGTATATATTGCAAAATGATCACCAAAATAAGTGTAGTTAACATCTGTCACCATGCATAGATGTTCTTAATAAAGTAAACTAAAATAAAATTAATTGACCTTGACCTCAATGTGCTTAGCTATGGAAAAGTAAATGTTAAGTGATTCATCGACCACTTTACTTACCTGACATTTGTCAAATATTAATTTCAGGATATGCATAATACAAGTATGGACAATCAGAATTATTGTTTACATCTAGAGATATTGAGATGGAAATTACTTAGAAATTTCTCAAAAACATAATACAATGTTATGCTTGATTGCACTTTCATTTTCAACTTAGACTTAGAGAAAGACAATCAACAATTTTGCAAATCATTTGCCAATGAAAATAAAAACCTTTAAGAACAATTTGTTTCTGCCACATGGATATAGCATTCACATAACAATTTAGCTGACAACTAACAAAAAAAGAATTGGGGGGATAATAGGAGAAACAGCCATCCAGGAAGTTATCAGTTGCCAGGTTTGCTTGGAATGTGCTGGAATGCCCAAAAGGCTGGAGCGTGCTCTGCCAGCCCAGTTTAGCTCATTGATGGCCATATGCCTTTTGAAATCACATTAGAGGGCCCATTTCTAAGTCTCATCTCTTCTTAAAAAAGGATCTATCTTTCCAAACTCCCTCAGGATGCATAACTTTGCACCATTGTTAGTGGTTATTCACCATTGGTCCCTCCATTCATCCACTCATTGCATTTTGTGTAAGTCTGAATATGGCTTTGTACTTGTCTGAATGCCATTCCAAGTTACGCTTCAAAAGTCAGAAGTCAGTTAAAATTATCTCACTCTGATTATCTTCTCAACAATAAAAAGATTAATCTTTCTGAATAGTATTTACTTTTTACATTTTCATCTGTGGAAGATTATAAAGATGCAGTGCCAGATAAGAAAAATATGGAAAAGGCTTGGAACCCTAAAATTAGTATGAAGTAAAGGTTGGGATTGTGCCATATAGAGAGGATTTATTTTTATTTCACAGACAGGTAGCTAGCACTTGTATTTGTCAGCCAATGTTCAATGATGCTCTACAAATATTCAAAGATGCTGTACAAATATTAACATATCAAATATTATGGGGTATTATTCTATTTCTGATTTATGGTGAACTGATGTTTGTCATAACTTCAAAAACTGAGGATATTCTGGTGCAAGGTGGCAAGCTAGTTCTGAGGACCTGAAAAGAGAGTTAGCGGCGCGTAGTGGGGTCCAATATTTGGCCAAAGCCTTATAGAGACATGTGGGGGAGGAGAAACTTTTCCTCTTCCCTCTTATGACCTTTCATGAGGATCCTGTAAATTAAAATGACAAAAGACAGGTTAGAATGAGAAGATAGGTTTTTGTTTATGTACATGGAGGAGTTCACAAAAAAATATGACTCAAAGAGGCAGTTAGAATTTGAGGCTTATGTACCATCTTACTAAGAAAAAGCACTTACAAATGACTTTTAGGAAAGAGAAATGGGCCCTTAGGAAAATAGATGAGAGATCTAGTAATTTTAGGACAATGTCTGTTTAAATGCAGTAACATTTCTTCTCTCTGGTGATGAGTCCATCTTCTCTGTTTGCAGAAACTCCTGGGGAGTGGATTCCTGACAACTTGAGTTGTTTGTGATGTTCTGCTTTTAGGCACATAAGGGAGTTCAGAAAAAAGCCTATTCTCAAATGCCCTCACCTCAAACTAGTTTTATGTCATGGTGGCGTATTCTGGACGCCTTCCTAAAGAACCAGGGACAAGGAAGACTTTACCCCCATTCCTAGTGGCCATTCAGGCTCTGGGCTACCTCTGAGGGTGGAGCTCTGTGCTGGAATGGGGCAAGGACGGACATTCACAGACCCCAACATACTCCCAGAGGCCCAGGCATGCTGGCCTGGCAGTGTCAGAGATGTGCTTATTTCTAGGTTTGCACTAAGTCCAACCTCAGGGAAAACACCAGCATTGGAGAAGCCCACTCCCGAGAACATTCCTTTTATTTGGGGGTTTTAACAAAATCTCATGGAACAAACTCGGCCAGGAGACTGTCTCTTTCAACAGTACAGAAGGTTTTTTTTTTTCTTCTTCTTCTTCTTTTTTTTGCCTTTTCTCTTTATTTTTTTATTTTAATTATTCAAGTACAGTTTTCTGCCTTTTACCCCCAGCCCAGCCCATCCCCCAGCCCTCCCCACCTCCCTCCCCAGAATTTTTTTTATCTTTATTAGTCTACCATAGTAGGGAACTCACATGGTTCTCCTCAACAAACATTTATAGAGCATTTCCTAGGTTCCAGACAGTGTATACTATTAGTAGCACCTTCATTTTGATAATTGAGGAAACTGAGACACAGAAAACTTCAGTGGATTTTTCAAGATCAAATGGCTGGTCAGTAGTGTGGTCAATATTTGTACCTATTTAGTTTAACTCCAAAGTTCAAGCTCTTGACAACCATGAATTATGCCTTTACTGTGCCTGCCTTCTTCCTTAAATTTTTTTTAAAGCATAACAAACAGATTTAAGAAGCTTTTATTAAGAGTATTAATGTGACAATATTATAACAAAAACAGTCTTGCTAATAATATTGACTACTTGACTCATTCTAATTCAATCAATTCTTCAGATCTGGTCACTTTTTTCTGCCCTAAAATGATATCCAAAGCAGAATAACACTGTATCCATTACACAAAGGTAAGTCTGAGCACCCTTGATTCACAGTTTCAGTTTCTTTAGAGTCTGCCCTCAGTACACACAACCTGCCCCAGACACTGATGTCTCATGCTTTATCATCACCCAGCTCTGGGTTGATGGCCTCAATCAACATGCCAGAGTGTCTTCAGTAAGAACACCCAGAAGCCTAGTTAATCCTAGAAATATATGCTCAAAAGAAATTTATAACTGAATTGGTGATAATGAATATATTCATGATCTCTCTACAGTAGAGGTTCCCTTGGAGAATAAATAGAAGTTAAAGTTTGAATAGTTTTCTAGATCCCTAGATTGTTAGAGCTAGATACATGCTAGGTTTAGGTTTTCTAACCACTCTCTACCGTAATCACCGTGGTGCCTGACAGTTTCAGGGAGCTTAAGGATCCGCTAAGTCCCATCTGAGGATCATATTCTCCTGTCTCCAATTTGGTTATTATATTGACTTTCAGCAGCTGTTGATCAAGATATGTACGTGATCATTTTGTGAACAGCATTGTTATATGCAACCAAAAACAACTCATTATTGTTGGACACATACCATCTGCTAGTCACGTTGGATACAAGGAGAAATCAGGTGTAATCCCCACTTCCACCAGAGAAGGAAGCATGAAGGCAAAGAAAAGCATGACAGTTAGGTGTGTACCAAATGCCCAGAAGTCAGGAGAGGCTTTACAGCACAGGAGATATCTGAGTTGGTTCTCGGAAAATGGGTAGGTGTGTGGCAGCCTCTCACATGAGCATTTGTAAATTTAAAATTGGCCAGTTAGAATCTGATCCATTCATTTTAAAAGCTACTTGAAAATCTCAGGAGATTCCACTGAGAGTGGTGAAGGAAAGAGTCTTAATTTCAAAATATCATTCCAGGTCTTTTCAAACCATGTCTGGATTTCAGGTAGCAAACTGTATTCTCTGATCCCAGATAAGACAGAAGCCACATCCTTACGCAGCTTGATTGGCTTTCTTTACTTTCTATGTGATGTTGTAACAACAGCACACAGACGCCAGGGGGCAATGCAGGTTCACCAAAGTCACAGGAAATGCTCCTAGTCTCATTTTGACTTGAGCATTTACAATATCCTAGTTGTAAAGGTGAAAGACATCCTTAACAAAAAGAGAGTTCTGCTAAAGGGGGAAAAGAGTTTGTAAATCCTTTCTCTGAAAGCTTCCTGAATTGCCATCCAATTGACTTTTAGCATTTGTGCACAGCTGAACATCTTGCAGTATTCCTTGCAAAAGACTTACTATTCAGTTTTTCTTAGTACAGTTTTCTGATGTTTCCAGTTTCTGACCAACCCTCAGATAGTCTGAATCACGTTATTGGGACTCTCTGTTGTGGCCTCTGCCCAACCGTAGGCTCTTCCTCCCTCCATGCTCACTCAGCCAATCCAGCTGCACCTTTGGCTAGAGCTGTGATTCCTTTTAAGGTAATTCCAGTCCGACTGTGTTTTGTTTCCCTGCTCAAAGCGCCAGGTGTCTGCCCTCTGTTAACCCCCAAGGATGAGAGATCAAAGGTGTGCCTACATCTGCCTCCTGGCCAGCTCTTTAATCTGTCACATGTTCAAAAGGGACAAGTGCAGTATTGTGCACTTAGGCCAGGAGGATAAATCAGAGAAGTAGAAAAGAGTGTGTACACTCACTAAAATGACGTAAAGCATGTCTGTCTAGATAATAGCCCTGCCATTTTGGAGGGTTTTTCTTTAAAATGAGCAAGGATATTATGGGTATCCTTAATATCCTGGCTAGATAAATGGCTATCTTCCTTTCTCTAATTGGAATTCTACTGAACTCATTTAATGAAATATTGTACATGGCCTTGGCTGGTGCAGCTCATTGAATTGAGTGAAGGCCTGCAAAGCAAAAGGATCACTGGCCTGGGCCTGGGGCCAGGTTTCCCAGTAGGGGGCGCTTGAGAGGCTACCACACATTAATGTTTCACTCTTTCTCCCTCCCTTCTCTCTCTAAAAATAAATAAATAAAATCTTTTACAAGAAAGACAGAGAGAGAAGGAAGGAAGGAAGAAAAGTTGGTTTTATATGGACCCATTTGGTGACTAGTATTAAGTAGAAATTTACAAGTCAAAGGAAAATACTTTTTAGTTACAAAATGAAAATTATAAAGACATTTATAATTACCTAAGCTTATTTCTCTTACAACAAAAATGACAAACTACAATCTTAAAGAAATAGAGCAGAAAATATTTAAGAAAGACTACTTCCAATACATCATTTATTTTCCCCATCCATAGGTCTAAATAAGTGGGAAAATGCATTTTTAAAAACAATAGAATACAAATTTGGTATGAAGAAAACAATGTGGGGGGCAGTGCATATGAGGGAAAGAGAAGTCTTTCCATAGACATCTGCCCTCAGGCATGCAACCGGTCCGTCCTCTTTTGAATAAAGGGGTACAGTAGAAAAAAGCTCTTAATCTAGTTAGAAATTATTTCTAAACTTAAATTTAGGAATAATTTAAATAATTTGAGCACCCGCAACTTTCTTTGTTTTTTTAAATTCTTATTATTGATTTTAGAGAAAGAGATGAAGGGAGAGAAAATCAATTTGTTGTTCCACTTATTCATGCATTCATTGGTTGGTTCTTATATATGCCCTGACCAGGGAAGCAAACTCACAACCTTGGCATATGAGGATGGTGTGCGCTGTAGCCAACTGAACTCCCTGGCCAGAGCCACAGCTTTCTTTAGCTGCTCAGGAAAGCTCCCTGATTTTCACCAAAGATATAAATGTGAGCAGGCACTGACTGTTTTTTTCTCTCTGCACTCCTGTGCCCACGCATACTCAGAAGCAACCTCTCAGTTCCTCTTCTCTGCACCAGGGTTACAAAAAGGAACTTAGCAACTTCAGTTGTGCTGAGCGGCCTTCACAGGCAAGGCAGTGGGAGTGGCCTAATATCTTGTCACACTGTCTTTCCCAGTTACAATGACTTTGAATCCAAATGTTCACAGTATGTGAGAGAAGAATTATGGTGCAGTTATTAAAGGCTGTAGTAGGAAAAGAGCCCTTATAAGCTGCATCAAATATTTCGTTCATCTATTTAACAAATACTTACTCAGTACTTACTTTGTCCAGACACGCTGCTGGACTCTGAGAATTCACTGATGATCAAAAAGTCCTACTCTCTGTTCCCGGAGTTTCTAGTCTAAAGGTGGAGGCTGGCGTTAGTGAAATAATCACAGAGATAATTGTTCTGAAGGAAAGAAATACAGTTTTATTTGTTTTGTTTCTGAGAGAATTTACTTTAATAATGAAACTAATCTAGAGGATCAGGGAGAAATTTCCTGAGAAAATGCTTATAAGCTAAGAGCTGAAAGATCAAGAAGGGTGAAGAGATGTTAGTGTTCATGTTGCTGTTAATGTCATGCTAATATTCAGAGACCCAAAAGTGTAATATGGCTGGAGTAGAGAGCTAAGAAATTAGATGCAATATGAAGTCCGAGAAATTAAGCACGGGTAACTGTTTCAGTTATCTGACTATGTAACATATTACCCTGAAGTGTAGGTCAGCAGTTTAAAAACAACTACTTTATTCTAACTGTGATGGTATGGGTCAAGAATTTCAGCAGATTTCATCTGGGTGATTCTTTCGTTCCACATTTAGCTAGAGGCTGGACTGGTCTAGGTGGCCCAGGATGGCCTTATTCACATGCCTGCCACCTTTATTTCAATGTTTGGGAGTGCAGGCTCAAGGGAGACCATTAAACAGAGCACCCATAGTGGCACCCCCCAGGATTTCATCTTCCAAGGATAATGTCCAAAAGACAGGAAATCTTAAGGTCTGGGTCCAAATACTTGAAGAGGATCACTTCACCATATTGGTCAAAGCAGCCACAGATCCCTCCCAGATCACAGAGAATGACAGAGGTGCCATCTCCCAGGTGGAACAGTTTCAATTAATTTGTAGCCATTTTTGCTCAGCAATGGTTCACCCTCTAATCTGTATACAAATTATTTAGGTTTCTCTGTAAAGCAAAATACACTCCTTCTAAAGCCCTCCAAAAATCTTACCTCTTTATGGCATGAAGTTCAAGTTTGAGATTCAGATTCTTACAAATCTAAATAAAGTCCAGATGTTGCTGAAGTTCCTTTGATGTAGGTCTCTAGTATAGTTTCTCTCGATATGAAAATTTGTGAACTAAAATGAAAAAGTATCTGCTCCACACACACACACACACCCAGCACATACTAATGATACAGAGGTGAGATCGCTGCACTGAGCACCCTCATTCAAAGAGTGGAGGAAAGAGAAGCACACAGTCTCTGGACCGTAGCAACTCTGAAATTAATGCCTTGCCAGTTCCTTGACTGGAGGGCCCCGTCCCGCTCTCCAGGAACGATTCTCTGCAGCTCTTGTCTCCACCTTCCAAACTCTTGGTTGCACCTTTAGAGTTGTCTTATTTGCATTATATCTTAGTCAGCTCAAGCTGCCTTAACAAAATACCATAGACTTGGTGGCTTAAGCAACAGACATTTATTTCTCCCAAGTCTGCAATCAGGGTACCAGCATTGTCAGGTTCTGGTGAGTACTCTTCCTGTCTTGCTGAAGGCCACCACTCACTGAGTGCTCACACAGCCTTTTTTTAAGTGCACACATGTAGAAAAAACAATATCTTATAAGGGCACTAATCCTACCATAGGGGTACCACTCTCATTATCTTATCAAGCTTCATTACACCTCAAAGGCCCCATCTCCAAATGCCTTCCTATTGGGGATTAGTTAGGACCTCAGCATATGAATGGCAGGGTGGTGGGGGAACACAGTTCAGTCCATAGTACATCAGACGTGGTATTTGCAACTGAATGATCTTCTCAGCCTGTTTCCTGACCATGGAAGCTTGGGGAATTTAAAGACTCTTTCACTTCTAACTACCTCTGCTGATGTTTTGTCCATGCTAATAATGTTTCCACTAATACACTTCTCTCAAAATCTTTGTGGGCTTCCTATGAATCTTATTAAACTTCACTCCATTTGACAAAACACACATCCACGATTCTCGATGTAGGTCCTTCTTCAGCATGGGCTCAGAGTCAGGCTGCCGTGGGACACCCGTGGGGTTCTTAGGAGCCCTTGAGTCTCTTCACTAGCTTATGAGGCACACACTTCGATCTTTCTGAAATCACATAAAAAGGTCATACAGCCACACCTACATGATGATTTTCACTCTCTCAGTTTCTTTGAGAGAATTTTTCCTTTAAAAAGGCTAGAAATGTGAAACTTTTTTTACCTTTTTCTTTATACTGACAAGTACTAGCTCTACATTTTCTCTTAATTTTTCTTGAAAACTGAACAGTTCTTTTTTAACTTATCTTTATCTATATTTAGTTATATGCCACTATTTAAAAAAAAAAATGAATTGGCACTTTAAACATTCTGCCTGGAAATCTCACAAAAATTAAGAATTCACTAAGTATATTTTCTACTTTCCACAATAGTACGGGTCATAGTATTGCCAAACTCTCTGCCACCACATCAGAGAAGTTGCACTTTCTTCTAGTTTCCAAGGACTTTTTGTTTCTGTCCTCCCAGCTTCCATCCACAGTTTCTCCAGGCCTGCTGGCTTCTTCCCTCAGCTGATGCAGTTTATGAGAATGTCTACACCTGGCCTCTCCATCATGGCAGTCTCAGGACTTCTAACCTGGTGGCTCAAGGTTCTAAGGGGAGTGATCCAACAGACAGGAGGAAGAAGCCGTCTGTTTCCTAAGGCCTGGGGACAGACACTGGGCGAGCATCATTTCCACTGTATTTTAATAGTCAAAGCAGGCTGAGAGCTCACCTGGATTCAAGAAGGCACAGAGCCCCCAGCTCTCGATGAGAGATATAGAGAGGAATTTGTCACCATTTTTTATTTTGTCAAGGGTGACCTCATGAAGAGCTTTCCAAGTCCTGTTAAGCCTTTTGATCTTTATCTTAAGAATAATAAAAAGCTATTTAAGACTTTTAAAGGAGAGAGGGATAGGATATAATTGGACTTGCCTTTTGAAAAGATCACTCCAGTTGCAGTATGAGAATGCACTGGAAGAAGGATATTAAAAACTGAATGGCTCTTTCTTAGTTCCTCTTTCTCTCTTCTTATCTTATAATACAGATTCATGTGGACATTACCATGATATTTGGCCAAGGGCAATGACAGTAGAGATGAGAATTTGAATGCCAGAGATATAAGGATATAAAATCAATTACCTAATTTTCCTTAAAGTCCATGCAGGGCATTTCCTTATCTCCAATCAGTAGATTAACTTACTTCTTGGGTACCTTTTTAACACTATAATCTTGAGACTTAACCATCTACTGTAACTCCACATCTCAATGTTCACCTCCATGAGGACCAGCTTCTGAGTAGAAACAGTGGTCATTACAGTGAAATTTGAGGACTCTACTCAGCAATATTCACAGTTAAGATAACATGTTTGAAATGCATTTGCTGGGGTACATAAAATCCTCTTTTAGAACACATGGCAACACTTGGTAATGATCAGTTATTCAATGGATAATATTTATTGGGTTTTTATTTACTCCATGTCGGGCGCTGATCTAGTCAGGGGTGTCACAGCAGCAAGGAAAGCTGAGCAGGGCCTTGCCCTCATTCTGCTTCATTCTAATGAGGAAGGTAGATACAAACAAGGAACCAAGTGATAAATCAGTGACATAATTCTAAGAGGTGATGATTGCTATGGAAAAAAATACAATAAAAGAGAAAGGTGGTCTAGAGAGTTATTACTAGGGCTGCTCTAAATACAATATTCGAGGAAGAACTCCTTGGAAGTGACATTCAGAGTCAAATCTGAAAGAGAAGGAGCTAGCTATAGGAAGCTCTGGCAAGTTAGGGGAGAGCATTCAAAGCCAGAAGGAGCAGCAAGAGCACTAGCCAGGACCAGAAAGCCATTGGCATTGCAAAGCACAGAGAGAAGACAGAAGTGGCTAAAGCATCTTGAATAATGAAGTGGAAGAAATAGGAAAATAAGCAGGGATATATCGCAAAGGACCTAATGGCCAGGGTTAAAATTTTTATTAATATTCAACAACAGTAAGGTATCATTGGAGGGTTTAATGAGCCCCAGTCATTTAAACTTTAGCAAGAATTATTTTAACCTCACCCTTTCTCTGAAGAATTAATTTAGATCAGTGGACACTCACCATTAGGTGAAAGTGGTAGGAAAGAGGGTGGAGTGATTTTGTAACCGGAGGACTGCTACAGAAAGCACACCTGGTCCATGACTGCCTCTGACCCGCAGGAAGATGATCACTTCAATCACCCACAAGATGAGGATTTTACTAAAGATACCAAGTTGAGGAAAGAAGAGTTGGTTTCCTTTTCCTTTTTCTCTCTCTTTTTTTCTATTTGATTTTTCAAATATTGCTACAGACTGTGAAGAATTAACTTGGGGCAAGCAGGGGAGGGTCCCTTGTGTTCACATACGTTTGTGCTACGGCTTACTCCGAGTTCCAGGCGATGTCGCTGTCAGCCAGTCGCAAGGTAGCATCTGCCATGTGTCCAGAAAGTCAGCAGTGCTGCGTGTAACTTCGGCATCAATGTCAATCATTTCTTAAATAGTCAAACTTTAAAGCATATTCCTATTTTAACATAAAATATATATTCCCCTCATTCTGTAATATTTCGTATAATGTTAATGTTAGCTAACCAACTACATTTAGCTAATTCTAGATTTTCACTATAACATGGTTACTTACAGTATAAAGGCCTATCCTACTATAAGTAAAAGCTTGATTTGAGGTTTAAAAAAAAAAAAAAAAACAGGCCATATGGAGCTAATGAATCACCAAAGTTTTTATTAAAATAATCTTTATCGCCCTGGCTGGTGTAGCTCCGTGGATTGAGCGAGGGCCTGTAAACCAAGGGATCATGGTTCGATTCCCAGTCAGGGCACACGCCTGGGTTGCAGGCCAGTTCCCGGCAGGGGACACATGAGAAGCAACCATGCATTGATGTTTCTCTCCCTCTCTCCTTCCCTTCCCCTCTAAAGATAAATAAATAAAATGTAAAATAAATAAATAAATAAAATAATCTTTATCATTAGAGTTCTAAAGTCAGACTTTTATTTGTTTTTTAACTTACCTTTTTCCCCTTCATAAATGCATTGCTGGGCCCCGGTCCACCACCCCTCATGTCTCCCATAAGAATTTGTTTAGAGTTCTTGCTTTCCTTGCATCCAGCCTATTTCTACACCCTGATTAGAGTGCCTGCTTGTCCTTTCATATGAATAACTGTTGCTGACATTATGGTTAAACACAAAAATAAATATGGCTGAAAAAAATATATTCTGACCGGGTTTCCTGTATAAAGATTCCACAGTTTAAAAAAGGCAGGATCATTGTTTAATAAGCCAGTGACTCATACCTCTTGGCATAGTTGCCTGACCAAAAGAATGCCGAGTGCATTTAGGTTGTGTTCATAGTTGATTGTCCATGACTGTTGTTTCCATGATAATCTATGTATAGTATATTTTTGCATATGATGGGTTTAAGAGGTTTTGAAATTACTGGCAAAATAACAGTAAAGGCTAAGCTCGCACACATTCAGCTTGTTAAATTATAACCCTTTTTGCAACTATCTCAGAGTGTTTTGAAGATTAAGATTTCTTTTCTGAGCCTGAGTAGAAAGAAACATCCGTTATAACAATGCTACCCTACACCTGGCTTATACCAGCTTGCAAGAGCCAGTTGTTACATTTTCAGAAATTTTGGGAGTCCATTATTAAACATAGTCATTACTACAGATTAAATTATTTAAACTTACAATTAAATAAATTATTTTAAAAACAAAGGTAATAAATACCTATGAGGGGGGACCCCCCAAAAACAGATTTATTTTCTGGAGGGCAGGCCCCTTGTGGTACAGGCTTCCTCTGCTAAGTGAATGTTCTAGGAACCCATCTGTATCAGTGTACCAGCTGGTGTTGTTGTGAGAGGCTGCATTCAGCTTCACTGAATTTTTTTGAGGACTCTTTCAACTCATTTGCCTGTTTCATGATGGGCGATTTACAGATGCACCTGCCCACACCTCACTGAGTGTTCAGCAGTTTTTGACAAAAATGGCATGACCTCCATGCCCCACCCTGCCTATTCACCCAATCTCACCCCAGGTGACTTTTTTCTCCTTTGTTTCCCTGGATGCAAAAAGTCCTCAAAGGGAACCATGTTGCTGATGTGGAAGAGGTGGAACAAAAAAATGGCAGAAGCACTAAAAGGTATTAAAATCACCAAGTTCAGTCATGGCTGGTGTGGCTCAGTGGATTGAGTCCTGGCTTGTGAACTGGAGGGTCACTGGTTCAATTCGCAGTCAGGGCACAGGCCTGGGCTGCGAGCTGCGTCCCCATTTGGGGGCATGTGAAAGGCAACCATTTGATGTTTCCCTCCTTCTCTTTCTCCCTCCCTTCCCCTCTCTCTAAAAAATAAAATACATAAAATCTTTTTTAAAAGATCAACGAGTTCAAAAACTGTTTTGAGCCAGTGGAAAAAAAGTTTCAAAATGTGTATTGCATCATATGGAGAATACTTTGACGGTGACTGAAGTTTAAACATGTAAGAATAAATACACAATTTCTATAAAGTCTGTCTTTGGGGGGTCCCCCCAGTAAAAATATTTACGTCCTAATCATTTGACTACATTTTACTATGTATACTCTTGAGGCTGTTTATATTCACTCCCCGTGGGTCATGAACCAACTCAAGACAGCGTCGAGGCTGCCTGTCCCTCCAGCTCCCTGTTCAGGGGCAGCACACTGGGCGCTGGAGACAGGTCCTGGCAGGAGTGCTTGCACAGTGTTAAAGTGAAAGAGTTTTAATTTAATGACAATGACTTATATGCAAGTGAAAAATAGTTTAACAGTAGGTCACAAAAAAAGATGTAATGATAATAAATTTACCAGGAAGGAGCAGATTGGAGTGCTACAAAATCAGTGCATGATTTTGTCAAATCATGGTTGACTTGCTGGCTGTGGATACAAGTGTTTGGCCAAAATCAACAAAGCATTGTGTGAGGATCAATTGGCTGTAACAGAACTTGCAATAAAGAGCACTGCATATTCTCTTATCATCGGTAGATTCTGTGCTATACATCATTCATATTAGCAAAATAGATAATAAAGACACATACCTCTATGTATACATGCTTTTTCCCCTGGAGAGTCTCTTGTTAAATATTGAGCAGACACTACTGGCTCCAAAGGAAACATGAAATTCAACAGTCAACTTGAAAATAGCCTTTTTGGAAAGTTATAATAGACAGCAATTTTGTCTTTTTGTGAACAAAATCTGTTAAAATCAGAGTGTGTTCATGTTGATGCCAATGTAGTTCACCAGTTTTGTTTCCATTTTTAATTTGAAACTCTTCCAGCTTCAAAGAGAACCAGAATGTCAACCGAATGAAAGTGTCGACATTTTTGCTCAGCCTAAATTATCCTGGCTACCACAGAGAGTTTGGGGAATATTGTTCGTTTAAAACCAGGACTTATCAAAAAAAAAAAAAAAAAAAAAAAAAACCACAACTTTTTAAATCAAATTCTTGAAGCAGGTCTAATTTATCTTAGTTTAGTATTTTCACTTTTAAGTTCACCAAAGAGGCACATGGATATACAGCCAAGAGTTATGGCCACTTGTTTCCTGAATAATTTGGCATGCTCAGAGAGCCCTTTCACTGTCTGACCTTCGGGGAGCGGGAACGCTGAACACATCAGACCAGAAACCGCCCGGGGCCCAGCTGCCCCAGAGAAGGAAGTTGCCAGATCACACCGTGGTTTTTAACTACCTGTTACATATTTCATCAGAAACCCTGTTCCAATATGTATCAAATGATCTCTATGCACAGTAATAAATAGGAAGTACTAAACACGAGTGTCCTTATGTGGGAAGTCTTATCAATCCATTATGCAGTATGATTTATACCCAGAAGTAGTCAGCTGGATAGGCTTGGCCTTTGTTCATCCCAAAATAATATGTCAGACCCATTTAGTGAGAACCGCCCCCCCAAGTGATTTTCATGGAAAAATGAACACACCCATGATCCCATGATGTCTAATCAAGGGCTAAAATTTACTTAGATCTTGAAGTTGACATTTGTTTAGTTAAATTATCAAAATACCAGCAAAAAAAAAAAAAAAAATCCAGCTCTGAAGCATGCATATGTTATGAGAAGATTGGAAAAGGTAATTCGAGTCCATTATATAACTGCCACTTTTTGTTTTTATTCAAGGTGTCATAAAACTGAGTTCTGCTGTTGAAGGTACGTTTCACAACCACAAAATCAGTAATGTTTTGCTTAAAGGTTGCATAGCGTGGCTTTGTAGCTAGAAAGCTTCTGTGGCAGTGGTGTTTGATGCCATGTTCTAACTGCCAGCTCTCTCCATTCCATCTGTGTTTCTCTTCATTCTGGTCATTTTCTGCCACAGGTCTCTGCCCTCCACAAGTGGCATTAACGCTGACCCAAGCGGGCAGTGAACATGTCTGTTTCTATTTTCTGATGTGGTTGCCTCCTATCCAGCGTTCTCCTTGCTCTCCAAAGGTTTTATTTGAGGATAGGCATTGAGTCTTGCCAGGAGCCTTATTCCCATTCTTTTAGCAGGGCCTTCTTTAGAGTGTGTTTGGTCCCTTACACCAACGTAGCAGACATGGAGTCATCAAGGCTTCCTGATGACAAAAATAAAGTGGCCAAGGCCTTTACCAGGCTCAAACGCAGGTTCATCCCACGCAGTGTGATTCACCACCCGGGAGGTATGGCGAGCACCAGCTTCCTTTAGTGTTCTCCATATCATTCATATCAGGCAAGGGCCAGTCCCTGTGATTTGTGCATTCCGGAGCTGAGAAGGAAGAGGATTTAAAGAAAGAGGAGAATCATTGGGGAAGAGAAGTCATAGCAGTGTTTTTCTGAATAACCCCATGAATATTGAAAACACCTTATTGTTTGAAATGATTAATTGGTTTTGGCATAAAGTTGATTCTCTTACCCTCATAGGAACATACAATCTGAAAGTAGAGAATGTGTAATTTTCTCTCTCTGTGAGTTTCTGTGTTTGTTTTGGGCTGTATGTTTTCTTATGTATCGGGAGTTTGTCGATCATGCTTCGGAGGTGTCTTCATCCCCGCTTAATCAGGGGAGGCTCCTTGGAAGAGGTGGTGGGGTTTAAGGTGAGTCTTCACATCTAAAGGGAGATGTGACTTGATCAATGGGCAATGCATGGAGGTCGGGAATGGAAAAATGCAGGGGGGTTGGAGTGGTGAGACCATCCTCTTGACTCAAGTAAAGGGGTTGGGAGGGCTAGAGTTTGAGGGCTGGAAGAAGAGAGGGGGCTCACTAATGTGCTCGTGGACTGCCCGATCCATAGTGGGGGCTCCGGGTCTTCTGCAGATTTAGTACCGTCACATTTTTCAAAACTAAGTTTATAAGACAATATTTCTGACACTCCTGGCAGAAGGTAGGCTGCTCCTCTAAAGTAAGGAAAATGCCAGAAGGGGCAGGCAGTGGTGTTTCCAAATCAAGAGGGAGGAGCAAAACGATGGCACCTCACAGAGCGAATGAGGGCACAGTGCACGTTTCAGGCCTCTGCGAGGCTAAGCAAGTGTTCACATTCCTCATGCTTGGTAACAGGGAACTTTACTGAGAGGCTATCCAAACCTTTCCCTGCCCAACAAATCATAGGAGAAATGGCAACAAAAGCAAGCAGGACCATGAGAAAGACCTTGCCTACAGAAACTCCCAAGGCAAGTAGGTGCTGAGTTTCAGTTAATTATCTGTAGAATTCCAGATAACAGTTGGTCCACTCCGGGCTGTTTGATGTTTTATCAAGAAATGGCTTTGAAGTCAGAGCTTTACATTGCCTGCTTGGCTTAAGCACAGAATTCCAATTGCAACAAAAGGATAGGGGAAAAAAATGTGTAGAAAGCCAAGAAAACATTAGATAATGCAAAAACTGTTACTCTGCTAGAATTATTGTTCTGTTCATCATTTTGCTAGTAACTAGTTACTACTGAGTAGCAGGGCCTGTTGGAACTCCCAAAACAGATTTATGGTCTCCAGAGAAAGATGCAAATAAGGAAGAATGAGGGTAGGAAGCAGACTGACTGCCTGGGGCTTTTTTGGCAGACTCCTCACCACCTCCTCTGAGTCCCTGGGGCTCACAGGAAGTTCTCTGGAGTAGCCATGGGTATCAGAGGTCAGACCCACTTCAACTGCTGCTTGAGCATCTTTTTGGCAGTTGATTGGCTACGGGCTGTAGAGGCTTGAAGACTTGGGAGCATGCTCTGTTGTGACTGTGTTAAAACACATGTGCAGTGGCCGCCAGGATGCAGTAATTGGACGGGGTATGTGTGTGTTCAATGCATGCATTCTTGGCGCATCTGGAATGTGAGATTTTTGACAAGCATGCTCAGTGAAATGTGTGTTGGACACTATCTCTTGATTCAAAATCAAACCTCAGATGGTAGTCCTTGTGAATGTTTAGCCAATTCCTGTACGTGCTATTTTCCATATGTGGAATAAACTCAAGGCATCTCCATACAGCTTTTCATGTCAAGGAATATGCAAATCAGTGGAGGGGATCCACTGCCAGAAATGAAACCTATTTCCTTTTCTTCAAAAATGACTCTGTTCTGGATTATCCTAGAATTCTGAAAATAATAGTAATGTTTTAGGTAGGTTATCTTTTCCTTTTCTGTTCTCTGTAAGGGAAAAAATTGTCAAAGTCATAAAAGAAAATTGACAGATTTCGTTTGCTACTTCCTAACAAGTATTTTTGTCATGAAGTTTTTTCCTTCTCTTTTTCTGAAGCAGGGTTGCCCCTTCAGCATTTTGCAGCTTCATGTAAGTTTTTAAAATCAGCAGAAAGAGAAAATCTTTATCACATTAATGGTAAGGTTAAAGTAAACTTAAATTGTCCTTGCACATTTTGAAGATTTAAAATTATACTCAAACAGAAACACACATCAATGCTTTAATTATTTTGAAATAAAGGAATGTTGGAACAGGAAAAAACAAGTTTGAAAGAAATAACTGCAACGTTTTATTGATAATAGCGATGAATTCTGGACTCTTGACTTTAGATTGATAATTCCAAACTCTGGGAAAATTGCAGTAAGAAAGAAATCTCTAGACAGCAAACTGGGGGGAAAGGGAGACAACAGAGGCAATGGCAAGGGAAGAAAAACCATCCATGGCAAGAATCCCATGAAAGAATCTTCTAAAAGGGACTTTTCCCTCTTGAAATTGATGGAGGTTGGGGAGACACATACCATATTTCCACGAGTAGGACCAGTGCACCATCCTAAGCAAGGAAAAGTGAGAACAGAGGTCACGGAAGAGCTGAGTCATGCCTAATTAGAATTGCTCTGATATTCTGGAGGCTGCAATTTCTTTCCAGGGAGGGAAGGTCCCAATCAGAAGCTCTCTATCAAGCATGAAAGATGTGTTCAGACACGTGGAAAGTAGGGAGCATTCAGGCAGGTAGGCAGCAAGTCTGAAGGAACAAGACCGGGCAATGGAAGCTGATGACAGGCCTTTGCAACTGATAACCAGGGTGTTTTCCAAGATGAGACTTGCCTCACAGGTGATTTGTTTATCCCTTGTAGGTAGGTGAGATTCCAAATACCAAAATGACATCGAATTATTTTCAAAGCCTATATGAGAGAATGAAGTTCAGCTTTTTTGGAAAAGTTCCATGTTTTTAAAAATAGGAACAGATGAGCCTTTATGAAAATAATTGAATAAACAAGAAGATTCTTCCAGCCGTTGCCCACTTTCGATGGCCTCCTGGTGGGGACGCTGCAGGGTTTCAGTTAGCACTCGAGGTGCAACTAACTGCACAGCTTCAATTCCACAAACACAAGTTCCTCTGGGCACAGGAAGCTTTTGCTTTCCCTTTTTCTTCTTGTCACTTCTTTTCATTTAGATACTGTTAAAGTGTCTTATTTCTCCCTGGTAATGGTTCATGAGCCATTAGAGCAGGGAACTTAGGACTGTGGTCACATCTGAGGTGGTGTTTTCCATGACCTCGTGGTCTCAGGCTCAGTAATTGCAACAAATCCTACATATAGGAAGAATAAATTAAGTAAATACCTGTTGAAACCTTTGTTCCCTTTTTCAAAATTCACAGTACCCACAGCGTCATGTTTGTCTTTCAAATCTATAAAAATAGAGCTGCTTTTCTGTTGCAAAGCTCTGATCCGACTTTACATGTGTGTTGAGGACTGAAATACTCCTTTACTTTGTTTAAGAAATTCTATTTTCCAAAATGTATCATAGAATGAATCCCAAAATATCCCTGTCTTAGTCTATTGGGACTGCTATAACAAATTACCATACATTGAGTGGCTTAAAGAACAGAAATTTATTTCTCACAATTGTGGAGGCCGGAAGTCCAAGATCTCGTCAACAGCAGATTTGATGTCTGGTGAAAACCCTGTTCTGGGTTGCAAACTGCTGACATCTTTCTGTGCCCTCACATGGTGGAAGGTGTGAGGGAGCTCTCCAGGGTCCCTTCTGTGAGGGCACTAATCCCATTCATGAGGGCTTCACCCTTATGGCCTCTTCACCTCCCAAAAGCCCTACCTCCTAACACCATCACCTTAGAGGTGACAATTTCAAAATGTGAATTTTGGTGAACACAAATATTCAGTCCATAGCAACCCCCAATGATTTTAATATTTAAAAAATATTCTAAATGTATTGATGTCATTTCCTCCCCAGGTGAATTTTGTTTTTGTCACTGTGTCCTTCTACTTTTTGAGCAAAGTTATCTCCTCATTTGTCAGGTTAGACTGTGGTAAATCCATTACCAAACAGATAGCTGATGGGCCTATTTCTGGTAATAAATTTGGAATGAAGTTTCCACATTTTTACTATGGAAATCAAAATAAAACATCTTTACAGACCTTCAAGTCAAATTGCTGCAGAGATAGGGAAGGGCTTCCTCCAGGGAAAGAGTGAAAGGTGACAGAGTGTCAGGAGTCTAAAAATGCAATATAGTAGAAACTGAAAACAAGACTCAAGAAAGTTGCTTCTGCAGGGGAAAAGAAAACACAAAACACCTAGACCTCCTGCTTACAAGGCTAACCTGGAAGCTGGATCATCCTACTAAGCAAATAAATGTTCTCTTCTCAGATGTATTTTGCAGAAAATTGTCATTATACTTTTGGCAAAATGTTCCTATTGCATAGCAATGTCTCCGGGAGGGCTGAGCATTCAGTTGTCAATTTACCAAATAGCTTCTGAAAACTAGGACTCTCCCAAAATGGCAAAGACGGAGGCTTGTGATCCAGAAACTGGGAGATGGGTCAAGGCACGCCTAGTACGTGGTGCTGCCTGGGATTACCCTCACCTCGGCTAGAGTGAACCTTGAACAACTACTGGCAGCATTTCAGAGCTCTCTCACATTCTTTCTTTTTTTAGTGTTTCTTTCCCCCTCCCAGCCTTCCCTCTCCTCCTCCTCTAAGCCAGCTGCACTCCTCTGTTTCTACATAGTACAACAGAAGGTGTGGAGTAGAGGTTTGGGGAGACTTTGGGCAACAGAAAGCCAACCATTTACTGGGTGGTTTGGGCAAGTAACCATTATTTGCCTTGGCATCCCCACCAATAAATGAAGTTCTCTATTTCTTAAGGCAGCTGTAAGACTACACAACTGATTTAACACAGTGAATGGAATACAACAGGTGCTCAATAAGCTTTTGTTCTCTTCTGTACCATTCCTCTTTCTCTGCTGACTTCCCTGAATTCCCCCGCCCCTTTCCATCATCCAAAGATCTAGCAAACAAATGGTCATTCCTCTAGGATGATATCATAGCACATCACTGAAAGTCAGTTTCACTTGGGGCAAAGCCACAAACAACCAGCATAAACCATTGTTTCTCCACTTTGAGAGAACTTAGGGGGAATAGAGTTCCTGATTACCTCACTGGGAGCCATGACATCTTTGTGGGTTCAGGAGTTGCCCAAATGGACTTTGCCAGGAGCCAATCACAATCCCAACTGAGAGTGCTCCCGTCAGATGGAATCCATCCCTAACCTGCTCTTCCAGTCCTGGGGGGCAGGAAAAGAGGAAAGGTTTTCAGGCTGATCCAATCAACAAAGAGATAAAGACTGATTTCATCAATATCTATTGTTTTTCAATGGAGTATATTGTAAGTTCACTGTGTTAGTGAGCATGCCACCTGTCAACACTGATCAAAAATATGGAAGATTTTGAATAAGGAGAACTAAAGTGACAACAACCAGAGATATCCAGAGAGTAGCCTTTGTACATCTTTGAACCTCAGTAGCCCACAACTAACAGTTCGTGCTGAATAAGCAGCCCTGAGCACCTAGCAACAAACTAGCATAACTCGGAAGACAGTTTGCACTTAAAGCACCAGAACGTAGGCCTCGCTATGCTCCCTGAGGCAGGAGACAGAAATTTATAAATCAAAAGCAAGCTATAAAGGAAAACCTGCCGGTTTTAGTCACTGATTTATATTCTTTTTGTTTGTTTTTTAAGAGTGCAAGTGTCAATGTCTATACGTTCGTTTTTATTATTTTTAGCAACCTACTGGAAGTTTTCAATGTAAATAAAGCTCTTACTTTAAAAGAATAACCAAACTTATTAAGCTGCCTAAGAAGGCAACGTTTAAGGACCGTGTTCTAATTAGCAGTCTTCAAGGCCAATTTGATATTGATAGCAAACCAATTTTTTACTTGAATCCCAAATTTTGAAAATGGCCTTTACATTTTCAGTCTAAAATTAGAGTCTGACCTTGCTGTTAATTTTGGAACACACCATAATTTAGACAACTGCTGAAATCACTTACTGCTGTGATTTGGAGTGTGAACCTGGGAATCGCACCCTCTTAAATTATACATCACACCCATTAAAATTAACTATAAAGTCAACTTCACGTTGATCCTATGTGCATTTCATATTCAGCTAAGATGCTTACCTATGTAAATATTGTCACAGCTGTATATACAACAGTTTGGTTGAAGCCATGAATGCTTTAACTTGGAAGAGCATATATTATGACTTTTGTTTGGTTTCACTGAGGAAAAAGCCAAAGCTTTTTTACAATAATATATCAACGAAATGCAAAATCAAATACCAATCCAAAGCTTTGTGGATCTGAAATGTTTTGGAGAAATGTGTGGATTTAGGTATTTCCTAGTTTTAACCAACATGTACCATGTTGGGTGAAAACAGAGAGCTGCTGGATACAACTTCGTTGAGTGTAGGGTTCATTGAACCTGTGCCTGTTAGGAGGTACAGAGGCAGGTTTGACTTCCTTGTAAGTCTTCTGTATCTCATTGCTGATTTTATAGATGGTCTCCTCAAATACACTCCTACCATGGAGTTTAAAACACACTGACATGGAAGAAATTATAGATTAATAGAAAGGCCATTCTAGGTTCAAGCCTTGTAGCCGTAACTCCGTGGCCGTGATGTGATCTGAAACAAATTACTCTTTCTGAACCACATTTTCCTCACCTGTAAAATGGGGTTAAAGCTACTTAGCACTCCAGATAATAGGCTTAAATAAGATGAGATCATGTTGAAGTACCTAGTAAAACCTTTGGCACAAAGGCACTCAATATATTTTAGATGTTTGTTTATACTATTTTGTTAGCATTTTTACTTTTATTATATTGGTTCAAATACTGGATTATCAAAATCAATGTTACTATTTTTGTTTGATGTTATTTCATAGGTTTTTAAGAATAATAATCAAGTGCCTCGGTTATATGAATTTTTTACTA
Organism: Anoura caudifer; assembly: GCA_004027475.1. NCBI lineage: Eukaryota > Metazoa > Chordata > Mammalia > Chiroptera > Phyllostomidae > Anoura > Anoura caudifer. Next base: position 42,179 of record PVKU01009723.1, read on the forward strand.
AATTGGATATAATTTTACTTCATGTAATATTATGGAAATCTAACAATGGGGTGGATACAATCAAAACCACCTTAAGGAAGTGATCAGCATGTCTCCAGATGTTTTTTATTCAGCTGTTTCTCTTTTTTTAAACCTGGTTATTGATTTGGTTTAAATTCAGGGTGCTTTATTTTCTTTTTCTTTTTAATATTAATTTGGAGCACTTTTGCTCTAGCAAATGTTCATCAAATTTAAAATAGAGTATTTTAAAAATACCACCACAGACTTACTTAGAACACACCATCCTTTTCACTATCACAGGACACAGAGAACATCGTATTTGAAACCACACTGAGGGAAAGAATTCAGTGAGGACTATGGCAGCAGGCATAGGTAGACTCTATTTTCAAACATAACATTTTATTACTTCATTGTTATTCATCTTTTATTTACAAAAAATTAATGGATAGTTATTAAATGCCTATACTATGTCACGCCCTATACTAGGCCATGGGGATAGAAAGATGACCTGACCTAATTATGCTTTCTAGAAAAAGCAGCATTTTTGTAAACAGACAATTGCAATTTAATATAATAAAAATTCAACAGTAGACATATATAAAAGGAGCTATGTGACCACAGAAGTCAGCCTAGGAACTCTGCCTGGCTGGATCAGAGACATGGCCCAGGAAAGATGTCTAGGTCCTGAAAGACGTAGAGCAAGGGAGGTACATCCCATTAGTGTGAACAAGGCCAGCTCAAAGCCAGCTAGCAGTGGGAGAGACGAAACCACCTGATACCTCCGGGAATCAGATGCAATCAGATGCAGCTGAAGCACTGCACCCGAAACAGAAAATGGCCAAGCCTGAAGTGGTAATGAGATACATTTTCAAGGTTTCTATAGGCTGTAAAGAGCCAGCAAAGGATTTTATTTATTTTTAGTATCTATGTTTTCAATTAAAAATTTTCACATAGCTCAAAAATCAAAATACAGGAAGAAAAATGCATTGACTCTATGCCCCATTTCTATTCCTCTTAACCCACCATTATCAATTGTCTTTCTTTTGTATAAATATGTATTTACGGCATATTGAAACCTTATGAATATATGTTTTCCCCTTTGTTACACAAAGGATGGTTTATATAATATTTTACAACTTCTATTTATTTATTTTTTTGCTTAATAATGTCTTGGTAATATTTTCACATTTCCCTTGAGAATTTCCTGATTCTGTTTTACAACTACATAGTATGCCATATATATGGATATATCACAAATCACTTAACCAATTTCCTCTTTGCCACACATTTAGATTGTTCTCAATATTTTGCTACTTTAAGCAATGGTTTACTGAATGATTTTGCATACACATCTCATTTTATCCAGGATGTCTTCAGGATTACTCTCTAAAGTGTAATTGCTAGGTCAAAGGTTACTTTAATTAAGTTAGGTTTTGCCACAATAACAAACAACCCTCAAATCTCAGTGGTTAAACTTAACAAAAGCATTACAACTCATACTATTTGTTCCACGAAAGCTGGCAGGTGGTCTGTTCCACAGTCTCTCAGAGACCCAGGCTACCACATATTGCTATATTCCCCTTTGCAGGAGTTATAACTTTTGTATTTCTATCAGCCTATCTTTTGGATGTACTTTTTATGACCTGGACAAAGAACTATGCTATTGATAAGGTCTGAAAGCTAGTAATAATACTATAAGCTAGCATTTGAAGAGCACTTATAATACCTTTGTAGCTATAATGTTTGCAAGCAAAGGAAATGCATACATTATCTCATTAAAACCTGAGAGCAACTAGGAGCTTCTCTTATCATCACCTGATTTACAAATGAGGAAACCAAGGCATGGAGAAGGCATGTTCCTAGTTCAAGGTCACAGAATTCCAAACCGAAGACTAATAAGCCCTTGAAGTCATCCACCGTAATACCCTCCTTTTTCAGTATTCCTGTTTCCAGATAGGGCTAACAGTTTCTTTCTTTCAGTTTCTGATAAACTCTCTAAGGGAGATGGCACATAGTGAAATCTCCAGGCTTACACATAGTACTAAATGCTTTTGGGCACAATCTCACAAAGCCGGGTGAGGGAGTGGCTGTTGAGTTTTTGTGGATAATTACAATGGAGCACAAGTAAGCGAACATACTCCAGAATGTGTGTCTATAGTAAGGGGCACTGGTCTATGTGATCTTATTTAAGGGATGTCCCTGAGGACACTGAACAGGAAGCAGCATTGTGACTCTGTGGTGAGGTTTGGAGTTGCACCTCTGTACTTGCTGGCTGGCATTTGGGCAAATCCTTTCTTCTGTGTCTGGCATCCTCCCGCAGCAGTGAGGGCAACCAGGTGATTTAGGGACTCCACAGGAACTCAGGCTCTGCTTCCTTTTGAAAAGCCACCCGGTGTCATTTCAAACATATTACAATGATCCACATCCTCTTTAAGTGAATTTGTTTTCTGGATAAGTATTTTGGAAGAATTTTCATCTTTTTTTTTGTCTACAGTTATAATTATGTATGTAAAATTTATTTAGTTTGATTACCTATGATTCCTTTGTAATCTTACCTATGTAGGAATTCCCCACAAAATGGGGAAAAAAAATCTAATCCACAAAGTATTTTCAAATGTAATATAATTTTGTTAATTGTTTAACAACAAGTGATGCTGACATAGTAATATTAGTTTATAGCAGCATTTAATTAAATCCTTATTTGTTTTGATTTTGCAGTTTTTTATTCATGGTTTAGTGACAATAACCCTTTTCCAAGGCTCACCAGCCAAGCCCTGGCCCCTGCAGGGCACAGGACAGTCACAGGAATGCCTGTTTGAGGCCCTCACAGGATCGCTGTGGGGTTACATGTGGCATTGCCGTGGCTGAGGGGGAATGAAAAACTATGCACCCCAAGAAGCAGGAGGGAGAAACAACAGACATTTATTTTCTCACAATGCTGGAGGCTGGGAAGTCCAAAATTAAAGTGCGAGCAGGTTAGATGTCCAGTGAGAACTTTAGTTTTTGTCTTTGGTTGCAGATGGCTGCCTTCTTGCTATGTCTCACATGGCCTTTCTGCCTGGAAAGAGAGAGAGAGAGATCTTCTTAAAGAGCACTAATTTCATCATGGGCACCCCACCTCACCACCTAATCTAAACTTACCTCTCAAAGTCCTTATCTCCAAACACCATCCCATTGGGAGTTGGCGCTCCAACACATGGATTTTGTGGGGGCATAGACATTGAGTCCATAACCAGTGCCCTTGAGTTCATATGGCCTAAATCAGATGTAATACAACCAATGCCTCTTGTTAAACAGGATAAATTTGAATTAAAAAGGATGGGGTATTCTTCATCTGTTAGTTTCCCCCGTTTCTGTAAACAGTCTTTATCATGACCTTTGGCGACTTCTTGAATCTTAAAGTTTCTGTGGAGGAAAAATAAATAGGCTCTCACTTCTAAGAAAGATAAATGTTAAAGTTTGTGAGATTCGGTGGCAAGTGAGTGCACCACAAAGGGGAGTCCAGCTCAGAGAAAAAGACAGGGCGGAACAGAACCAGCAGCCTTGCCAAGCAGTTTCCTTCGAAATCCCAGAGCCTGGAGCAGCCCTTCTGGTTTCCTGGAATGCGCTCTTCATGCCGTGTCAGGTGATAGCTGAGGAAAAACCCTGCAACATCCAGGGGTGAACTGGAATAATACTGCATCTGCCATAGGGGCCAGATACCCCAAGTGCTGCATGGAGCCCTGCACACGCTCGGTGGCACAGCCAAGGACACAGTGACCAGTTGCATGCAGGCTCACTTGGTGGCAGGGTGTCTCAGACCCACTCTCACAAAGGGACCGTTCACATCAAGGTCACCAGCGCCCAATGGCTCCCAAAGAGGCTGGCACAGCCACATCGCACAGACTAACATTGGTTGGGCTCGTTTTCTGTGTCACGAGAGAGGTGGAGCCAAGGTGACTGAGGGAAAGTCTGGTTTCTCCTAAGCACTGGCATTTTATTAATCTCATCGCAAATGCTGTCACCCGGCAAGGTCGTAATTGCGACTCACTTCCGCTTCTGAAGCAGCAGGATGGGGCGGCCGCTGTTTGGGTGATGTGGGAGCCGCGGAGGAGGAGGGAGGAAAAGTACTAGATCTGACCTGACGGGTCAGAGGAATGCAGGCAGTGAGGGGGAAAGGGCAAACCTCCATGCTCCGGCCCGGCCACGTCCTGGGGCAGTGGCCCAGGCTCCTGCGGAAAGTTCCATCAGCTGAGAAGCTGCGAGAAATGCCTTCAATTTATAGGGAGCTTTCCCTTTTCGCAGAGCCTTGAAGAACCTCAACAAGAGATGATTAACAGAACTTCAAATGGGCTGAACTTGTGAATTGGATCCCTTATATATGTGAAGCCTGGAAACAGGGGCAATGAATATCAGGGCTAGTGTAAACAATAGCTATTAATTTCGATTAATAATAATATTAACTACAATGGATGACAATAAGTAACAAGACCGTTAGAGGCCTTTACTTTTTTTCTAGGTCCTGCACTAGGACCTTACATATATTATTTCACTTAACTTCTCAACAGCTCTATCGATCGCAGAAGGATTTTTAGCATGCCCCGCCTACGGAAAGGGCACTGAGACTCAGAGAAATCACACACCCAAGATCACCCAACTGGCAGGAGGCAGATACAGACCTGGAATCAGTGTTTATGTGATTTCAGAACTTCTGGAAGGGATAAGCACACTCTTGTTTTCAAAAGTATCCTTCCAACTAGCCAGTGCAGGGTTGCCTCCAGCAGGTAAGGATGTTAAAGATCAGAGGAAAAGGCTGGGACAAATGCATGGGACAGTGCAGGGCTCTGGAATGACCATCTAGCCAGATTCTTGGTCCCTGGACCACAGGCACAGGCTATGCAAAGGGGGTGGGGACTTGTAAACAAACACATGGAGACTGAATTCAGGGCTCCCCCTCCTCCCCCATTCCCCGTGCAGAGCCTGTCACTCAGATTCCTAGTCAAGCATAAATTGTAAAAACTAGTTGAACCATCGACTCAATAGGAACACAGACACTGGAGGTCCACAGGTACCCTTCGGTCATGAAGAGCTGGCCCAGGTCACTTATTTTTAAGGTGAGCCTTGGTAGGCAACAAAATCACCTAAAGGGTTTGTTAAAACCCAGACTGCCAGGCCCCACCCCCAGAGTTTCTGAGTCAGTGAGTCCAACCCCCCGCTTCTGAATCAGTGGGTCCGGGGTGGGGGCTGAGAATTTGACCCACATCCAGGTGCTGCTGACACTGCTGGTTGAGAGACGACCTTTGAGGTCCACTATTGTAAGGGATGGAAGCTTTAGCTCTGTTATTCCTGGGCATCGGCCTGTTTAAATGTGATAGCAGCTGTTTTCCAACACTTTCATTTCCCCAACTGTATGGGTTTCCTAGTGCTGCTGTAACAAATTACCCCAAACTTAGTGACTTAACAGAACAGCAATCAACTTACATTTTAGAGGTCAGAAGCCTACAACCGGTTGGCAGAGCTGCACCATCGTGGAAGCTCTGGGAGAGAATCCACTCCAGCTCCTTGAAGGAGGAGCCTTTCCTGCTCCACAACTGGCCTGCCATCCTTGCCTTGTAGCATCTTCCTCCACCTTCAAAGCCCGCAGCTGTGTAGTACCTTCAGACCTCTCTGTCACAGCTCCCTCTCTGACTCTGACTCTCCTGCCTCCCTCCAGCAAGGGCCCTTGTGACTACATTGCGCCACGTAGATAATCTAGGATAATCTTTCCATTTTAAGTGCCTTAACTTAATCACGGCAGGGACATCTTCTCTGCCGTGGTAGGTAACATATTCACATTCCAAAGATTTGGAATTTAGGGGCCATTATTCTGTCTACCATCTCACCCATATCCTATCACCTGCTTAAACAGCAGGTGTCCCTTCTGTCCCTTATCACCCTTCCCACAAAAGAAAAACCAAAACTGTGTCAGGATTTGGATGATACAATCCCTTCTTCCGACTTTCCTGGTAATAAAGCATTCTTACAGGAGGGGTGGGTAGGAAAGACCGCACAGAGAGGAAGAGGTGAGGTAGAAGGAAGGCCTGCCATGCCCAGAAGAGGGAAAGAGTTAAGTCTGATACAGATGAGCCTCTTAGACTATGCCTAAAACAACTACTAAATCTTGCTAGACTTCTAGAACCTATAGCCATGGTCCCTCCCCTTCCGAATCAATGGCCCCAGGGGGTTTGGGGAAGGTCAGCCTTCATCCCGGGCTCTGCCACCAGGACCACCAGTAGGCCATTTGTGAAAGATTCAAAAAGAGAAACTGTATTGAAAGGCTTTCTTGACTTTTGTGTTGATGATTGTTACCTTCAGAACTTTTCTGGACTGAAGTCCCAACTTCAAGGCTGTGAACTTTCTGTTGATGATTGTATCCATTGACTAGAGCTGCTATAACAACAAGTACCACAGACTGGGTGCTTAATCAAAAGAAATGTATTTTCTTACAGTTCTGGAGGCTCGAAATCCAAGATCAGCCCACGAGCCGAATCTGGCCCTCCATCTTGTCTTGTCCAGCCCGGCACCTTGTTTCTACCCAGCAGCAGTGCTGAGCTCTCAACTTAACTGTTAAGGAGTAGTTACATTTATACAGTCCTAAAATTACATTCGGCCCTTTGAAGGCAACTTCGAGACTGATGTGGCCCCCCATGAAAATGAGTCCAACGCCCCCGCTCTAAGGCCTCTCTACGTGTCTTGCAGACAGGCATCTTCTGCACATCCTCACATGGCCCTCCTCTTTGAGCACATGCCTTTCATGCCTCTCTCTTCTTATAAGGACCCAGTCATATTGAATTTGGACCTAATGACCTCACTTTAACCTAATAACCACTTTGAAGACCTAAACAATTAGTCTGAAGTACTAAGAGTTAGGACTTCAACATGAATTTTGAGGGAGACACAAGTCAGCCCATAATTGTGGGCTAATCTCTGGAAGATTAAAAATGACCACTTCCATTTTGTGGTATAACAAGTGGGCTAGCCAATTAGGGTGAGTGGGGAGAGAGGAAGCTAAGATCTTGACTTTGAAAGTGTGCACCTCGGCCCAGACCTACCTGCTGGTCTTAGGTTAGGCACAGGGAAAAGTAGAGAAGGTCAAGGAAGCCCCCAAAGGCTCGGTCTTAGTCTGTGTAAGCAAATAGTAGCACTTTAGCTGATTCCCTGCAGGGTTTTGGCTCAATACATAATTCACAGCTAGTCACAGTAATCCCACCAAGTCCACCCTGGACACAGAGGAAATAAAGAAGCAGACAGTAAGTGCTTGTGTTTGATGCTCTTTGAAAGGGCTGTGTGAGATTTCAGTCTCAAGACATGGCTCTGAGAGGGAAGTCAAACAGCCCATAAGTTGAAACAAATCAAAGAGCCGTATCTTACCCTTGACTCATGGGTTCCTCTTTCTTCAAAGCCCGTTAGAGGCAGGACACTGAATTGTCCTTGTTAGAGCGAGTGCTGTTGCAAGAGCCTTCCTGGGAAATGTTGCATCTGTGAATCACAAGACCTGAAGCTCTGACATTTTTCCTTGACAAACCTTTGCTACTTACTGGTAGACTCACTAACCAACACAGGTTAAAATATGATATATAAACATACAAATGCACACACGTATGCTCACACTAAGTGCAACAAGCCAGTCACAAAAAAGACAAATAATATATGACTCCACATGCACAAAGGGCGTAGAGTGGCCAAGTTCATAGAGACAGAAAGTAGAACGGTGGCTGCCAGGGGCTGGGAGTGGGGCGGGGGCGGGGGCAGTTGTTGAATGGGCACAGAGATTCAGGGATTTTTTTTCCCATGCTCACTGTGCCAATATATTTTTTTAATTATATTTTATTCATTATGCTATTATAGTTGTCCCATTTCTCCCTCTTCACTCCCCTCCACCCTTCACACCCCCTCCCACCCACATTCCCCCCCTTAGTTCATGTCCATGTGTCATAAGTTCTTTAGCTTCTACTTTTCCCACATTATCCTTGTCCTCCCCCTGTCTATTTTCTACCTACCATCTATGATACTTATTCTCTGTACCTTTTCCCCCTCTCTCCTCCTCCCACTCCCCTGTTGCAAACCCTCCATGTGATCTCCATTCCTATGTTTCTGCTTCTGTTCTAGCTGTTGGCTTAGTTTGCTTTTGTCTTAGGTCTGCTTGTTAATATCTGTGAGTTTGCTGTCTTTTTACTATCCTATTTTTTATCTTCTTTTTCTTAGATAAGTCCCTTTAACATTTCATATAATAAGGGCTTGGTGATGATGAACTCCTTTCACTTGAACTTATCTGAGAAGCACTTTATCTTCCCTTCCATTCTAAATGACAGCTTTGCTGGATAGAGCAATCTTGGATGTAGGTCCTTGCCTTTCATGACTTGGAATACTTCTTTCCAGCCCTTTCTTGCCTGTAAGGTCTCTTTTGAGAAATCAGCTGACAGTCTGATGGGAACCCCTTTGTAGGTGACTGTGCCCTTATCCCTTGCTGCTTCTAGAATTCTTTCCATTTTAATCTTGGCTAATGGAATTATGATGTGCCTTGATATGTTCCTCCTGGGGCCCACCTCCTTTGGGACTCTCTGAGCTTCTTGGACTTTCTGGAAGTCTATTTCCTTTGCCAGGTTGGGGAAGATCTCCTTTATTATTTGTTCAAATAAGCTTTCCACTTGTTGCTCTTCCTCTTCCCCTTCTGGTACCCCTATAATTTGGATGTTGGGATGTTTAAAGATGTCCTGGAGGTTCCTAAACCTCTCCTCATTTTTTTGAATTTTTGTTTCTTCCTTCTTTTCTGTTTGGTTGTTTCTTTCTTCCTTCTGGTACACTCCATTGATTTAAGTCCCAGTTTTCCTCCCATCACTATTGGTTCCCTGTGTGTTTTTCTTCATTTCACTTATTGTAGCCTCCATTTGTCCATCTAATTTGCAACCAAAATCAACCAATTCTGTGAACTTCCTAATCACCAGAGCTTTGAACTGTGCATCTGATAGGTTGGCTACCTCTTAGTCACTTAGATGAATTAGCTCTGGGGCTTTGATCTGTTCTCCTGTTTGAGCCATCCTTGGTTTTGGTTTTTTGATTTTTTGTGGGGTTTTTTTGTTTGTTTGTTTGTTTTTTTTGTCTGGTCGAGGCTGTCACATAGGGAGGGGCAGAGCCTTAGATGTTCACCAGGGCGGGGCAGCCCAGTCGCAGGGTTGTGACACTGGATGTGCGGGCAGGGTCTGAGAAGGAACAATGACGCCTGCTCTGCTCTCGGATTCCAGTCTCTTCCACCACTTTCCCCAAGCAAATTGAGCCCTTCTGGTGCTAATTTCCATGTGGATGAGCTCATGCATGTTCTAGGACCCCGTGGGTCTCTCCAATGAACTGTCCTGTGAGGCTGGGACTCCCTCCCGGCACTCCAGCCCCCACAAGTGTTCTCAATCAGTGCCCTTTAGGCTTTATTCCCGGTGCTGGGGCCCTGTGCTGCAAAGTCCATCTTGCTGCCCATTTTCGCACCTGGCTTATCTGCGCGCAAATGTGTGACCGTGGTCAGCTACCTTGTGTGCCTCACTTGGTCTGCTTGTTGCCTTCCTGCGCTGGCTAGCTGCTGCCTGTGCGCCCAGGGCCACCAGCTACTGCTTCTTCCTGCCGAGACCCCTCAACACCGGCTGCTGACTCCACCCCTCTTACCAGTCTGGGTGAATCATTGTCAGACTTCTGTATAATTCAATCTTCTATCGGTTCTGGTTGGGGTTGTTTTTTTTTGGTTCTATATTTTTGTTGTCCTTAATCTTGGTTGTGAGAGGAGGCGCAGTGTGTCTGCCTACACCTCCATCTTGGCCGAAAGTTCCAGAATTTCAGTTTTTCAAGACGAAAAGAATTCTGGGGATTGTTTGCACAACATGAGTGTACTTATTGAACTGTACATTTAAAAATAGTTAACATGGTAAATTTTATGAACATATATTTTAACACAATTTTTTTTTAAAACAGCTGCTGGAAACAATCATGTAACAGAAAGAATACGTGGTTGAGACCAGGCCAACCTAGGTTGGGAACCCCCATCTGCCACTCACTAGTTTGGGAGCAGTGCTCTGTACATGTCTTAAAATGGCATTCATCTTCTCCCTCAGTTTCTATGGGGCAGGAGTTTGGAGGAGATACAGCTGGCTATTTCTGGCTCAGTGTCTCTCCAGAGCTTGCAGCCAGGGGAAGAGCTAGAACAACTGGGGGGCTGGATGGGCATCTCCCCTCTTCTCACAGCCTCAGCCTATCTGTCTCTCCTCATGGCCTTCATGGGCTCCCTTGCAGCCTGGGGTCCTCGGGACAATTGGACAGCTTCTGTGGTGGCTCCAGCCCCAGCAGGCCGCTGTCCCAGGAGGTGGAGATTGCATCGCCTTTTCTGATCTGGCTTCAGAAGTCACGCAGTGTCACTTCCTTCACATTCTCTTGGTCACAGGCAAATCACAATTTGCCTGTGGGTTCAAGGAGAGGGTAATTAAACTCCACCTCTTGACAGGATGTGGTGACGTTCAAGAGCAGGCTTAGCAAACGGGGCCCTCCCATGAAATCTGGCTCATCTCTTCAAGACAGACAGCCTGTTCATTTACATACCATCTCTGGCTTTGCCACAGTGGCAGAGCTAAGTGTTTGGGGCACAGATGTCATGGTTCACAAAGCCTGAAATGTGTATGCTCTTTATCAAAAAGTTTGCTGACTCCTGTTCTACAAGAATATGTCAGATGGAAGACATCGTTTCAGTCATCTTTAATAATTGCCACCTGCCACAGGCAGGGTAACAGCCTCTCTGAACTTGACCTCTAGCTCCATATCTGTAAAGTGGATCGTAAGTAAAAAATACTTAGCACAAATCTAGGGCTGTAATAGATAAAGTATAAAATTCAATTCTTCTCTTTTCAGACTTAAATACATATTTAGTACTGTGGAGGAAAGGAATGTTTGCAAGAATTCTTTTAAAAATGCAATCCTCACCCCACATCCTCATCCTCAGTGCATTCTTTTATAAGACTAGCTATATTTTTACCTTTCAAAGAGCAAGCAAGTACCTATGGAAACGAAAGAGATCTGGGAAATTTGGGACTGAGCAAGTAGGAAAGAGCTGGAGTACAGCATATCTCCGACTGCCTATGGCAAGACAAACTGGAGAAATTTTACCTACTTCACAGCTGTGCTCAGGGCTGCCTCTTCCTCAGACAAAGCATTGAAAAATGTTTTCTTGGCTTCCCCTTCCCCTTTGCCTCCCTTTTCCCACTACCCAGACTTGCTATCTCTGCTCCAACCTCCTCCCACCTGCTAAGATCTCCTTCAGCTTTTTTTCTCTCCTCATGTAGAATTTCCAAGGCCAATCCTCCAGCACATCCAAAAGATTATTTTCCTGTGACCTGGCTTATCCTCCTTCTCCAAATTCAAAAAGGGGCATAACGGAGCATATTGATTAAGCACCTCTGAATTCTTTGTCTTCAGAAGCAAGCTTCTGTTCAAGAAAATACAGACCTCTAACTTAGTGGGGTAACATTAGACCTTTCATTGCCAACTTTTCTACCCATTTTCTCCAAACCATCAAAATTAAACTATCAGTTCTATTTATGCATCACTTAAAAAATTATTTTATGTCTCCTCTTCAAGTTATGTTTGACTTCAATCACTTTTATAATCTATTTAGCTTCATCCTAAACAATGTTGGAAGAATTATTCCCTTTTAATGAAGTTATTTGTTGCTGTTTTAGCTTTATATCAAATATTATGAGGGGGAATGTACAATTTGATTAGCGACCATTCCCGTTGGTCCTATTAATTTTTACAGCATTTTCCCCTCCCATTGAGCCTAAATTTGCAAATTCATACAAATTTTATAAAATATTTTGTGGTATTCCCAGAGTCCCAACTCAATACCAGCCAAAAGCCAAGTCAATTGCTGCTCCAAGGAAGAATTATGGTTTAGAAAAATTACTTGGCTGGCTCCCAAAAAAGTGACTGTCTGTACTGCTGCTGTTGCTGCTCCTACTGCAATATCTGCACAGCAGTTTACCAGGGGCTTTCACACATGCTGTCTCTTCGCTGTGCAGAGGCAGCCTTGAGCGCAGCTGCGAGGCAGGTAAAATCTCTCCAGTCTTCCTTGCCATCGGTGATCGACAATGGGAGATTTGCTGCTACACCACTCCCCGCTACTTACTCAAATCCCAAATTTCCCAGATCTCTTTCATTCCCTTAGGTCAGCAATTTTCAACCCTTTTAACCTCATGGCACAGATAAATGAATTACTAAAATTCTGCAGCACATCAAAAAATATATTTTTTGCAGCTCTGATCAATAAAATAGTTATACTTTTGATTCACTCACACCAGACTGTCATTGTTGTGTTTGCTGTTGTCATTTTTTTTTCAATTTGACAATCTAAGGGAAAAGAGGTCAGTGCCCCAACTAAATAGCCAGATATTGCATGTTTTAAAAATTCTTGCAGCACACCAGTTGAAAATCACTGTCTTGTGTGATAGAATTTGCCACAGGGAATCATTTCATACAAGTACATACACTAGTGAACATAAATCTACCCGATCACTGGTTTTCTCTGCTTTCGTCCATGAGCACTAGACTAGGACCAGAGCAAGCTAAGTGGGATGAGTTCTGTAATAAAGATATGTAGGAGGTGCTAAAGGAACCCAAATTAAGAGAATCTTGATGAATGGTTTTCCAAGCAATGAATGAAGGACACTTAGCATATATCGAGACATCACTTAAGTGCTTAGTCAAACAAACAAGCAAATAAACAAAATTTTAAAAATAAAGTCAGAATGACTTAGCTGGTAAATGCACTTATTTTTTCAAAAAATAGCAAGTCTAAAGGAAGGGCAGCCAGCGAGTGTATCAAACCCAGCTTCTTGCCATCTTTTCACGCATGGCCATCATCACTGTGGGCTTGTCTTCTCAGGCAGAATGCCCCTTGTGGTCCCCCAATGGCAGCCACACGGTTCAGAGTATCTCTTGCTGATGACAATGTCCAGAGGAAGAAAGGGACTCACATCATGTAAAGACGGAGGTAAACCTTCCCCAAAGCATTCCCACCAGACTTCCCTTCTCCATCGCCCTACAGACCAATGAAGATTCAGCCTCCAAATCTAGGGAGGGGCTCACCTCCCCCCTGGAGTCTTGGCTGCCCAGCAAAGTCAACAGCATTTGGGTCCTCCTGCTGGCAAGGAGGGTGGTTATCAGAAAGCACACGTGTGCCACAGGCAGAAAGGCAGGTAAAGATGGCATTCTGGAAGCGATAAGTCAGTAGGCGTGAAAATGTCAGGAGAGGAGAACAAAATATGCTGCATCCAGGCAGTAAAGGTGTTAATGCTAGTGTTTGGCTGTGTCTTGTGGATCAGCGTTCCTTAAGTGTTTAAAGAGTGTGAACTATCAAAGGTTAAGCATTTTTTCATTATTCTTTTTTTTAAATGTGGAGATCACATAAAATTTCCTTCAAGAATAAGTGGTTAAATACAGAAAAATACACAGCAACGTATACAATAAAAATAAGATTAATTTAGTCAAGTGTCATAGTGTATCTAATTTTTATTCTAATATTTGCATTTTTATGATTACAGTGGTAATGTGTGTTCATTTTTCTAATTGGACAAATCAGAGAAGCCCAAAGAATAAAATAAAAATCATCTCTCAGCCCATCACTGGACTCTAACTATTTGATGTCAAAGTTGGATCCTCATATGCATAGTTGTGTTATATGGAGCTACAGTAGTGAGTTTCTTTTTTATTCTTTGTAAGAATGCACTTCAAAGTCAATTGCTTCTCACCATAATTTCTTGTCAAATTTCGTGTCAAACAAAAGCAAACAACTGCTGGTCTTGTTAGAAGGAAGAAAGCAACAAATAAAGCAAATACACACACTGGCTTAAGTTATAGCTTACAACATTATTACATTAGGAAAAATAAAAGTGATATCACTGTTTTAGGGTTTTTCTCCCAAAGGGGTATCTTTCTGTCAACTTTCTACTTTATAGAGCAGGTTATCCAAACCCAGACTCTATAACGTAAGTAAGTAACAGAAGCAGGCAAAACCAGAGACTTCTTCAGGAGCTTCTGGCAGGCGTGGGGCATGGGAGAGTGGTCACAAGAACTGAGGCCAAGTCTCTTCTTGGTAAGATACAGTGTTAGCCTTGAGAGTGGTTCCGGTCAAGGCCCCAGGTCCTCAGCCCTCAGAAAGGTATTCAGATGTATTCGTCAGCACTTTCAGGAACCTGTCCACTGCGACTCCCCACTACAAGGGGTCAGGATGCGCAAAATTCTTCCATTTTTCACTTCATTCTTTCATTTTTCACTTTAAAATGGAAAATTCTTTTCCATTTTAAAATGGAATTCTGAACATCTTACCATTTAACAAGAAACAATAGTAAGACTGTTTTAAAAGTGTTAGGACCTGCCTAGACAGACCCTTTTCTTTAATTTTATGATTCTCTTTCTCACAAACTTAGTGGCACTGTCAAGCTTCTGGGTAAAGTTATGTTTTTTGTTTGCAGCTTATTGTTAAAAATCTACAGAAAGGCTAACAATATCCTGCCCCTAAAAAGCTGTTTAGCCTTGGGAATAAATCACTTAGCCCTTCTGGTCCTTAAAAGGAGAAAGTTTAAGTTCAGAGTGGCGGACTGGAAGAGTTTAGAAATCATTGAGTTTTGTCCCTCCTTTTACACATGAAGGATCTGTGATTCAGAAGAGTGAGCAACCAGGCAGAAGTTCAGCGTCTTTCTCCAAATTTCATTATTTTGGTTTCTAAGAGTTCAGTGAATTTTTAAATTAATTAGGTTGGTTTTGAAAAACCAATTGAACAGCAGATACTGAAGTGTAAAAGAATAAAAACAAAAGCTTTGAAAAATAGATACTTTATGATAATTATGCAAATTATATGTAGAAAGGAAATGGGAACTGTGTAAAATGTAAAACATGCAATGCACAATAATTACCTAACAAATATTTACTGAACACTGAGTTGGAGCTTAAAGTCTAGCAGGGAATTGATAAGATAATTGTAACATAATAAGTGCTCTGTCAAATAAAAAGTACAGTACTAATGAGACCTACTAGAAGCATTTAGGACATTCCAGAAGTGTGCCTAGAAGAGGTGACACCTAAGATGGTACCTGAAGGAGAAAGAGGAGGAAAGAACTTACTCAATTGCAAAGGCGGGAGAACTTAATGGTTTTAACAACAAAAAGTAAAAGTGGTCAGGAGAGTTCTGAGACCCAACAGTGAGCAGGAAGCAAGTAATTCAGAATATCCAAAACCCTAGATTTGAGACTTTACCCTGAGGGTAGACCTGTCAGCCGGAAAATGACAGGATCCGGTTTAGTATCTCCGACTCTGGCCTGAGTGTTCGCGACAACGAGAAAGCAGGGACAAGACAGACCAAGGGAGACCAATTAGAAAAGTATTTCTCAATATATTTTGACAAACAAAATACAGAATGTACACACATCTAGACACACACGCACAAACTGAAACAAGTTTTCTGAAACAATACTTACTTTTCTGTTGTTGAATGCATTTTCTAATGACACTTTCTAACCTATTTCACTTGTTGAAAAGTGAAAGCGCATAACCCATCTCAGTTGATTTCATGACTCATTAATAAGTCACAACTAGCAGTCTGAGAAACCTTGAATTAGGAAGTTGCTGTGATCCTCCAGAGAGGAGGTAATAGGATCTAGGGAAGCAGAAAGGTAGGTAGAAGGATGTTGAATGATTCCTGAGGAGTTTAAGAGATAGAAGGACTCAAAGGAATGAGAGATAATACCCAGAGTTTTGGCTAGAACTCTGGATAGAGAAAAAGGTCATCTGCTGAGATGAAGAACATTAATTGGAAGATCTGTTATGAGGTTAGATACTGAGCATTTGGGAAATGCCCATTTTCCCCCCTTTGGTACTAAAGACTACATTATATAACTCCATAAAGTGTTCAAGCTTGCCTAAAAGAGGGAACAAAATGGTGAAGATGGGAAGGATGAAATCATTAACGGAGCGGTGTGGGCTCCAGAGGCTGAGCCTGAAAATTCTCGTTGGAAAGGACAAACTATAAATCCTGGAGAAAAAGCCCAGATCAGAGACTCACCTGGGGCTTTGCTACAGCAGCTCTCAGAACTTTTGTGAGCCTGAGAATAGGGTAAGCATAGCTTTTGGCTTTTCGTTTAGCTAGCATGTTGGCAGGAGTTAGCTTCTTAACACACAGTGTTGGCCTCAGACACAGAATCCCAATCACCAGTTCAGGAACGTAACAGACATTTCATATGCACTTCGTATAGAAATGGAAATCCATTAACTTTATTTTTCATGCACGCCCTCTGACAGCACTGGGGCAAAGGGAGTTTTTTTCTTCCTCTTTTCATAGCTTCCACAGCTCCAATCCTTCTCCTTCTAAATCTTTTATTTTACAAAACAATAGGGAGTGGTGGTAGCCTGTTGCTAGTTGAAGATTTTGAACAATAGGTGTTTCTGAGCTGGGTTTATTGAAATGGTCTTGTCTGTGTCCTGGGGGAGATTGTAAATGAGATGTCAACAGGAGCTCTTTTGTGTAGATGGCATTCGGCCTGAAAGAGAGGAATTTCCTCACTGTGCTAGTATTTAAAGTAGATTTGTTGCTGCTTTTGCTAAAACTTTTTATCCAACTGCCTGAACCAACAGCACGGAATGAGTCACTCGGTTGATTGTGACTTCCTTCCCCGCTCAGCAAAGCACTGACTCAGTCATTTACATTTAGAAAGGAGAGCTCCTAAGAAGCTTTCTCGGATTTTCATCAGCGTGAGCTTCGTTC